>CM023484.1:75032822-75073931 GCA_013339685.2 Hyalomma asiaticum
GTCCTTGCAGCGCATCACGCACTTCAAAAAACTGCATGGCACATTTCACTTTTCGTCGTAAGCCGTGCCTTAGAACACCATAAGCGGAGCCATCGTGTCCGCAAGCCGCCAATACTACACGCCTGACGTGTTTTGCATATACTTGTCCCTCTGTGGCTCCTTATCTGCATACAGGCTGTCGCTGTCGCCATGCCGGCGCGTGTCGAGTCCCTTCCTGACGGCGCCGAACTGGTGCCTCCGGAGGTCTTCTT
The DNA here is from genome assembly GCA_013339685.2 of Hyalomma asiaticum. Classification (NCBI taxonomy): domain Eukaryota; kingdom Metazoa; phylum Arthropoda; class Arachnida; order Ixodida; family Ixodidae; genus Hyalomma; species Hyalomma asiaticum. The sequence continues at coordinate 75,033,074 of CM023484.1, forward strand.
GCCGCCCCCGTTACCGTCGCCGCGGCAGCAGCAGCAACCGCGGTCGCCGTCGCCGCAGCGTCTGCCGAACCCCGACAGCCCTCCGCCGGAAGCCGGAGACCTGCAGCGAAGGCGCCGACTGCCGCGTATCACCTACTCTATGTCACAGGTACGTGCTAAGCCCCTTACGCTACGCGATATAGGCTTTCCTGGGTGTATGTATACACTACGCACCGCTACACCGAGTTTGTGGCGCGCCACGTGGTGGGAGCGGGATTACGGCGCATAAGAAGGAATATATGGCAAATGAGTTCTGCGGAAACCCGCAAGGTGGAGTAACGTTTATGAAAGAGAAAATTAGCATCCACCCGTTTTTGTAGCACAAAGCTACAAAGAAATCCGTACGGATTTCTCAGAAATGAAAGCTTCCTAGTCGCCGAAAAAATTCGTCCTGGTCCGGGATCGAAACCGGGGCCAACGCCTGTCCGGGGCGCTCTCTCTGCCAATTGAGCTAACCAGAAGGCCAGCGATTGACAGCGCGAGGGCGAATCTATCGACAACTCGAAGGACAGGGCGTGAATATATGGCATGAATATATCCATGAATATATGGCATGAATATGGCGTGAAAATGAGTCTATAGCTGCCGCCTAATAGACGTAAACGCGAAATCTAGGGCCTGTGGTTGCTGAACCTCCGGGACATAGTGCTTTGAACCCGGATCTTTCGCAGTCGAATTTCACGTGAATGTGATTTGTAATAAGTTTTAAATGTTATAGCATTCAATCACGTGCGGCTCATGCCTGGATATCCAACGCAGGTATGAGTACATTCTTTGATCATCGTTAATTGTGACGTAAGGCAAGTTATCGTGTTATTGATGTCATGAACTATCAGTCATGTTCCATTAAATTTATACCCATCCATGATAATTTTAATGTAAGACAAGTGAAGTACAGTTGTGTTAGGGGTTTTCGTACCACAAACGCCGAACTGTCACATTCAGTTTGTGATGCGCCACTCAAGACTTTCGCTTTAATGTTGTGGCACGTGAACTTGTTGCTCTTAAACGTGTTTTTTTTTTTTTTTCGCCAATCGCCAACCCAATATGACTTCTTTCTGGGCAAGATGTGGGGCGCCTAGATTTAGAGAAAGCAGCGCTACGCGCGTAATACACCTTACCCTGCCCTGCAGTTGCCCATATAAACAGCTCCTTTCCACATTATTTGCGATCGGGATATATTCAGACTACGATGCATCGATGTATAGCAATTAAAGCCTGCGTGCCTGTCACCGTTATGCTAAGCGTGCCTGTCACCGTTCTACTCATTCCAGGCGTCTCTACTTGCATTGTGAAAAACGTATCTGCCTCTAAAGGACTCAGGTTTGAATCCGCCTATCACTGAAAAAAAGGGGCCAGCGGTTACAACGGCCTCCCGCTAGGGAGTCCTTACGTAGCTCATCAGGATTCATTAAAGTTCATTGTCTGTCTGTCTGTCTGTCTGTCTGTCTGTCTGTCTGTCTGTCTGTCTGTCTGTCTGTCTCCCGCTAAAGGTGACCATGAGGCGATGCAAAGCAGCACGGGGGGTGCTCACCGCGTTTGCATTGGTTTGACTAGGTGTCGCGTTTGCCTCGGTTTGACGCTAGCAGACGCTGCCTGCGTCAGCGCTGTCTCTCGCAGGTGAGGGCGCGTTCTCGTTCCTTGCGAGCTGGTGAAGCGTTCATCGAAGAAAGAGAGTTTCCATAGTCAACGCGCGCCGTTCGGAGGAGAGGAGGAATGCTGAGAGGAGAGGAGATGAGACAGTGAGAGGAAGGGGAGGAGGACGCGCATGCGCAGTGCGGGTGTGGACACCACACGGCGGAGGGAGGGACGGACAAAGCCCCCGCCATAAGCTGCTTCGCATCTAAAAAATGTCAGTCAATTGTCAGGCTAGCAGGGCCACGGTCAATCATGTAACCAGCTCCATCGAGACTTCTATGCGTAAATGTACACACCGACATAACAACAGCAAGGGTGTGCGAATTGTCGTGACGAAGGGTTGCTTGCACCCAGACCTCACTTGGTAGCGTGGCAAGATCTTCGGGTTGAGAAACTGTCAAGAGTGGAGTTGGGGAATGACAACAAAAGGTGTACTGACACTGGGAAGACTTAGTTACATGATAGATACAGAACATGGGGTACAGCGTAGAGCGAACTGGATAGACACCAAAACGTAAGGTCCAGAGCACATTCTTCAGGAATACATGGTCCTTAAATACACTCCACTCTGGCCCTCCTCAGCCACGGAACAATGAAACACCGCGGTTTACACCCCGAGCAATTTGTAACCCCGACACGCCAGTCACATCTGGGAGCTTGCAAGGCGGTCAAGGTCATCCTCACCACGCCGCTCGTCCACCTCCTCTCCTCCACACGGACCGCCTGGCTGCCGCCGGCCTAAGCGACGACAGAGTTTACGAGTTTCATATACTACACCATTAATATTGGTCGAATACTACACCATTAATATTGGTGTTCGATTCGAAAACTTGGTATTCGAAATTTTCGAATATATCGGAGTGATTGGAACAATCGAAACAATCGAAGGCGAGTTCCACTCATCTTGCCGAAAATGACTGTTTCGGATTTAAGCTTGGTACCTAGTCTGGTGCCTAGGCAGGCGATGACTCTGCAATATGCATCGCTATAGCGCATGGAGCCGTGATGGCGACCAATGGTGAGCACACCAGTGTGTGCGACTTGTCGCCACCACCATGCGATTTTACTGTGAACACCTTCAGCTACGTGCTCGACAGTCCTGTTAGGGCTAATGTGATTATGCTGGTGTAGTGCACGCCTTTAGCGAAAAAACAAAACGTGGTGTGCCGGCATTCGCAGTCGTCTCTTTGTGCAGGCTCTCTTCGGCATGCATTGTATAGGCTTGGTCATATAGAACAACTAATGTTGCTTCATGACTGTCTTTAGTATTGTTACCATTTGCTTTATGGCGTGATATTTTACCAGTTGAGTTACAAACTGACTAGTTGTTCGTAGACAGTGTGTTGCTCATGGTAATACATTTTGCGTTGACAGATTATTAGAATATTTTCTTAAGGTAATTAGTAAAACATAATCTGTAGAGGTTCATCTCCGTTTTGATGTTAAGCTTGCGATTCGATATTCGAAGCTGGATATTTGTATTGCGTCCTTATTCGAAAAATTGGACATTCGCGCACACCCAAAACCATAGGAATGAATCTCAAGCTACCGTATAAGAGTTTGTGTTTTCTAACACCACTTTGCAGCTGCTGTTTTATGCTTGGGCAGCTGAGTTGGGTTCGTACTATTCGGGATTCTTTCGTCTACTATTTGTGTCTCTGCAGGAGGAAAAAAAGGGGTTTGCACGAACGCAAGCTATTGAATAAGTTCAATGGCATTCTGCCGACGAAAATCGATGTACAAGTCGCCGTATGTGGCAAGCAGTCAAGCTGAAGCAATATAAAGTTCACAGTCGTTGTACGCCAGCCATAGAAGACATTTTCAGCCTTCGTTTAAAGCCTACGAGAACCGGTTTTTATTTTCTTATTTGCTCTTTTTATAAAGGGAGGCTCAGTACCGTGTCTGTTCTTATGCAATGGGACAAAAGAAATCAAGGTCCTTTTATCGTGTAGTTCTCGATCCATATTCTAAAGCGCCAGAAATTATGTTGAGGCTAATGCCTGCGCCCTAGCTTTACTGCACGGGCACTTACTGTATGGGTAACTTTTGTGCATTAGCACTTTACTGCATGGGCAGTTAGGTGCTAGTCCATATCAGCGAGAGCACACTGAAGGTCTCCAGCATCATAACTGTACCACTGCAAAAGGGAATAGCTTTGTACTTGGAATACAAAAAAGGTGATGCTGCAATCTTTCTGCCTATGCCGTTATCTGCGCTTATAAAACGCAACGATACCCACCCCGGTATTGCCGGTTATGCAGCTTAGAACTGGCAGCCCTCAGAATTTCACGACAGGCTTCGCATATACGTGATGTTTCAGTTAACTTGCACCGTGCTTTAAACGAATCCACGTGCACTTTCCGAGGATGCAGCATCTCTTAGTATGGCCCACTGCAGTTTAGACCATCTGAGATTATTTTTATTATGATATAGCTACTTGTTCATAGTCATTTGGCCGATTATTAAATTGTTTCTTTAAACGCAATATTTTCGCGGGAGAAGTTATAGAGCATGTTAATCAGCGTCCGGACAAAGTATTATCATGGTAAAAGGTGTAGTGGCATTGTTTTCCCGGGCTTCTAAGGAAGTGCACGAGGAAGCGCATCACACTTGTGGAGAACGTTACTGAGTGGAGAGTCTTCCTAAGTAGTGCTTATTTTGTTCATATAAATAACAAAAAAGAGAAAGGTCATCTGTGGAGACAACATGCCTAAGAAGTGCCATGCACGCTCGTAAACACCAGCCAATCAAAGCAATTACGGCTGTCCCTCCTTTGTGTCCCTGGCTTGTGCAGGACTCCCATCTGGTGGGTCCTGGTCCAGAGCGGGCGTTGTATCCGGCACTCCCTTACTCGCCATTCAGCTCGCCTTCGTCGTCGCCCCGGCTGGGTCGCAGCATACGCGAGTCACGCAGGTCTCCATCGAGGCCCACAAGGGCTACACGCAGCTCAACCAGTACAGGCTCAAGGAGGAGATCGGACAGGTGAGCGCTCCACGACGCTTCGGCTTGGTGACATCGTACGTGACATCGTGAAGCGACATCGTACGTTACTTACTAAATTCAGTGATTTCTCGGACTTGACGCACAAAACCCACGTTGTGATTACAAGGACGCCGTTCTGGAGAGCGCCGGAAATTTCCACCGCATGCGTGTTTTTTTTTTCTTTAACGTAAACTGGCTTCACGCAGTACGCGCCCTTCAACATTTAGCCTACATTGAAGTGCAGCCAGCGTGCCAAGGATTCGAACCCGAGACGTTAGGATAAGCAGCCGAGTTCCATAACCACTAGGCCACCGTGGCGGGGTGTTAATTATTAGTGTCTTTTCAATTCGACGCTGTGTGCAAAGAGACACACACTCTCAGGCAGACTAAACAGCAAGATGGCTTCGCACTCACGTGCAAGTGACATTCTGATAGCATACTCAGAAGGAAGGATACTCGGCTCCTCTTCAAAGACCAAGGTGTAAAATATTTTCACACTCAAATGCAAGTAGGGCTCTGAATGGGCACTGAGGAGGGAGTACTTCCGATCCCCAGGAGTTCCCCCGCCTTGGACTGTTGATGGGGAAATGTGCAAGTTGGTTTTGACTGATAATGGCAACGTGTCGATAGTAGATCGCAGTATATAGATGGGCGGAATGCCATCATCCTCAGCCTGTACCGCTTTTGACAAGTGCTTAGATCTTTGTGAAGCTAGATCTGCCTGCAGACAACACTCCTCCTGTTCCTATTAGGAAGCTGCGGTCTGTGATGAATACTCGTTCGACGCTGTCGTCTGTGCATGTGCATGTGTGTGTGCGTCCGCTTTCATAGAATGAAAATTTGTGATAACTTTTACTGGCATACCATCAGAGCTTCTTTGTTATTGGAATCTGGTATTTCGCCTACACGCAACGGAACAGCCGTGGCCAGGATTGAACCCGTGTCTTTGGAATCAGCAACAGAGCACCGTTAGCACTGCGCCACTGCGGCGGCTTACCTCTACAAAAAATGGCCGATATATGTGGCTGCATACTGAGTGCACCTTTTATTTTAATAACGGAGCATTCGAAGGCGTTCGTTTCGAATCATTGCGATTCATATCGCGCTTGTTTAGGAGAAAAAAATATTCAGCTGTGTTATCAGGTTCAATCATAAGCAGATGAACAGCTGTTACCGGAACGTGGGAATTCAGAAGCCACAAAATGTGAATGCTCCAATACACCTAGAAAAAGCAGCCCTGCGCCCTCTCTTTTTTCTCTCTTTTTTTTAGATGAAGATTGTACTTCAGTGAAGACATAGTTCCGAACGTATCTTAGAATGACGTTGTTCTACGCAGAAGCCCATAAAGAAGCTGTGAAATCAATAATAATGGTTGCGAGTGCGCCGTCATAAGATACGACGTCCGGCACCTGCGCGTCGATAGCACGCAGCTAATATCTGCGTCAGCTTCTTTCTTTAATACACTAGTCGTGTTCCTGCTATTACTTCTTCTTGGAGTATGTTGTCAGTACCTTCGATCTCCAATTGACAATACTTCGCAAGGACAGCGATGACACCCATATCTGCCGTAACAGAACAGAAGACGAATCAGGATACCGATGCCATTTTGATATCGAGAAATTGCTTGGCACCGCAGGTACAATGGAGTGAGGCAGCTGGCAATAACGTCGAAGATATTGCTTCCGTTATGACGAATACATACTATCCTTTGTTTTAGCGGCAGCTTCGATACAGAGGTAAAGAGTTGGATTGCTGCTAGCTCAGCTCACTTATTGCTTTAGTAGTGGTTGTTGCTTCTCGGTAGGCGCAACGTGCAGGCCGTCACGATGCTTGTTAGTTGCAGTCACAGATACATAAGAAGGCACCCCTTGCTATGCGTTTGAGCGCGCTGCGTTTGTTCATCTTTCAGGGCTCTTTCGGTATTGTAAAGCTGGCGTACAGTGAAGAAGACGACAGCCATTATGTAAGTACCTCACAGCTCGTCGTTATATCTGATCTGAAGGACTATATGTTCTTTTCTTTTCATCAATGACTGAATAGAAAGGTAACGCGTACTACTATACGCGTTATATAAGTGGACAAAACAGGGTGGGTTAGATCAAGAAGGTTACGGTACCATAAGTGTTCTGTCACCCTTTAATGACGCAAACAAGCGGGGTCGCCATTATACATGACACTCTGTTGGGACTTAAGAAGACGCCCGAAGAAGACCCCCCAACAAGCGGGCGTCAGACGAAAGAAGCGGAAGCACCCTCTGTAAAAGGTGCTGCCCGCCACCGCCTGAGAACATTGTTTGCCGTCCATTCTCCCGCGAAGCCCAGTTTCGTCCGACATTGCCTGTAACCCCTCCGGCGCCGCCAACGACGGCGGCACCCCTCTGAACGTTCTCCCATCTTCCCTTTCCCCATTTCACCGCCCGTTCTAGTCTTGTTGAATAAACCAGTCTTGAAGCGAACCCCAAAGAAGTCGTATCGTTCCTTCCGAGGCTCTTGCACGCGCGGCCCAAGCTGCTTTGTTAGATAACGCGCAGTCAGAAGTCAGTGGTCGACACATGCACGAACCAGGGCGCAAGTAATCATTCTACAACACCGAAAGAGATGGCACCAAAAGAGGTATAACGGCTGAGCTGTCATAACCGGACCGAAAGCTAATTCAGAAACAACCAACGTGAAAGTTTGAACACATGGGTTCACGATTAAATGGCTGGATTCTACGAAGCTGTAACTTTTAGCAGCTGTGAAAGCATTTAGTGAGAAGGTTACTGGCATCATGCAGCCTCACTGACCGTGCGTGAACATATTTTTGTTCTATTAGAGATAGGCGCGAAATGACATGCGATTTTTGTTTTTGCCCTAGGCAATGAAGATCTTGTCCAAGAAAAAGCTTTTGAAGAGGGCTGGAATGTTCGGTAAGTGTGTTTGAAAGCACGGAGAATATTTTTGTGCTCTTTAACCTAAAAACGTTGTTTGTAGCACCTTTATTGATAGCGTCTTATTCTGTGTAATTTTGTATAATCGCATGAAATTGTCCACCAGTCCAAGTTCTTCACGATGATGATATTGCTATTTTAGTGGAACAGCATCTCAGGAGACCATCACATCGGAAAAACAGCCCGAAAAAATGTGCATGAGCAAGAAAAAGATGTGGCACTGTCAATGACGCGCAACTAGCTGAGCAATAATGAAAGATAAGCTAAATGACAGATAAACAGAGATAATACAAGCGTTTTGCAGGTACGGAGAAGGTAACTGCCGTATCAGCGAACCGTCGATAGCATTGTCACGGGTAGGGGAATCATACTTACGAGAGTTTCTGAACCTGAAGTTCATGATGGGCCAGCCACTCATTTCTTGCTTATTTGCCACCTTGTACACGTGAAATGCTTCCTTGGTATGTAATTCTTTTTCTGCGCTTTTCCGCTTATTCTGTTTCGTTCGAAATAAAAAGTCATTTGAGAGTCAGCGATCGCGTTTGCTGCTTTATTTGTTCGTCTACGTCTTTGCTGTGTTATTTTTAACTTAATATGAAATGAGACCAGCTCTCCAAGCTTTAAGAAGTTACACAAGCAACGTTATGTACAAGCTGAGGGCGATTTCGTCAACGTATATCGATTTGGAACTTGATAGTTACTCGACAGTTGGACTCATGGACAGACAGACAGACAGACAGACAGACAGACAGACAAAGAACTTTTAAATGGACTCGTGGAGCCAAGGATAATATTGCGGTTGTCAGCTAGAATAAAGAACGGCTGTCCGCAGGTCTACAGCAGGGTTAGGTCGGGTTCGGGTGCGCAGAAAAGTTCTTTTAGAGAGAGCTATTTAGGTCAGCATGATGTTCTCGTTAAATAACACGAGCACTGGGAGATAATGAGTAAGGAATTTCCTCTATCGTTAAGCATCCTTAGTATTACATTCCAAGCAAGGTTTCAGGAGTCTGAGGCAGGGATGTGTTTACAGGATGTATTCAGTTGTCGTAGTAAATTTAATCATTGAACATAACAAAAATGTCATTAGTGGGTATAGAGTAGTAATTTAAATGTGTCATTGGCGTTTATATTTTTGCTCGATATAATGCACTGGCTGGTTTCAGCCCCTGCCTTATGTAATTATGCCTTGGGGTCGATAAGTGCGCTGCACATCAGCTACTCGTGAAATTCGAATAAGCACAATAAATACTACGATTTTCGGTAACCGCACAGGTCATTTCCCAGCCATCCTATACTGTTTGCTAGCGCACACAGAGAAAAACGTATTTGCATTTTATATTAAATATATAGAAATACACGAAAAGCTATGGGCACTGAAAGACATTCGCGACTTTGTATTGACAACAGGTGTGTTACACCTGCTTTTTTTTCTCCGTTCGCACATTTCATTCTTCCAAGGGCATTATGTGAATTGTGTTATCTGTTGTGATCCTGCAGGACGCAAGCCGCCCCCTCGGAAAGGGCGCAGCAATAGCAGCAGCAATCCCTTGGACCAAGTCTACCACGAAATAGCCGTCCTTAAAAAATTGAATCACCCAAACATCGTCAAGTTAGTTGAGGTACGAGATGCTTCGTTGCGTTTCCATTTCTTCGGTTACTTAGCACGTAGGGTTAAACTAAATAGACAGCTGTACCCAGTGTAATTCTACCTCAGCAGGAAGTTGTCACAGCGTAATATTAAAGGACGCTGCATAGAACTGCTGCACTCAAACAGGCAAATCATGCAGCGCATATATTCGAGCGTTGATTGACGACCTCTGCCGTTACAGAGGTCAGTGCTCTTGCGCGCGGCTTGTTTACTTAATAGTTATCGAATATAAGCTAACTACATCCCTGCTTTAGAATTTTAACACGAGACGGCGTTAAGGATCTCGTCTCGAAAGAAGTACGTTGGCAGTGTGGACCGTGCGCGAAAAATTGTAATGGATGTGAAGAACAAGGACAGGGCACAGAATGCGCAGATCGGCGCGAAATTTATACGGAAGCTGTTTAGAAGAAAAAAAAACATTTATGACACCGTAGTAAAGTTGGGTCGGGAGACATAGATGAGCACGACAAAAAGTACGAGCCACAAAGAAGAACGCTCAACAGCAAAGGCAGCCACTGAGCGCCCGTGTTTTTAGTTCGTGGTATTTCGATATAACCGTATCAACGTTTTACGTGCCCAAACCGCGACATGAGGCACGCCGTCAGTACTGAGATATGCATTAGCATACATGAGGCATGCCATTACTATGAGGCATGCCGTAATGGAAGGCTTAGGAAATTTCCACTGACTTGAATTCTTCAGCGTGCAGTTAACATCGCACAGTATGCGCGGGCCCCGAGCTTTTCGCTTCCATCGGAACGCGACCGCCGAGGCCGGCGTCGAAGTCGTGCGTTTCGGGTTTGCGCAGCATCATAACCACATGTAACACGACATCGGCTTCGGTATTTCGTGTTCGTGAATGCTTAACAAGAGCGCAATTGTTTAATAAGAAACGACCACTTAGACAAGCTAAAAACCTTCCGAATTTGTTTATGGTTGTTATTTCGTTTACGTGCTTGTCGGTAAATGCATTTTCCCCCCTCTTCTCTAACATTCCAGGTTCTAGACGACCCCGATAGTGATAACCTGTACATGGGTGAGTAAGCAATGACTTTTTTCACCCTTGTAAATGAAGATCGATAACTATACTTTTCTTTTTTCAGTTAACTTAGCTCTCTCCACTTTTAAACTTACCATCACGTTCGTGTTTAGAGCACGTGTCAACGATTGAGGGCGATTGAACCCTACTACGGGAGAGCTGTTACAGTTGTTCCGATAACAAAATGCAAAGCAGTTACATGTCATAATCAGAAAGACAAAAGTTTGCTATTCTATACATAATCCCTTGATCTATTTTTAAGTAATATTTCTTCCATTGGCCTTGCCTAGTTTGACGTTTTTGTATTTTCACCCCGAATCTCAGGCAGAAAAGACTGCACTTTTTGGTAGAACACTCGCCTCTATCTCTGTAGGTACTACACCTGCCCTTTAGAATAACAGAGTTCTTTCACTGATAGGCCTAAAAAATGAGCCATATTCATACGTTAACATTTTGTTGCATATTATGCCTGTGTCTAAGAAATATGCAACGTGTGATGACAAAAAATTACTCCATCTCCCGCTAAAGGGGACCATGAGGCGACTTGTGCGAAGCAGCACGGGGGATGATGATGATTGTGGCTCGGTTAGGAAAGGACGCTAATTTCTGCAGCCCATGTAGGGAGCACGGCTGAGCGTCCGTGGGGGAAAGGGAGTGAAAGAGATAGAGAGAACGGCCGTAGTGGAGGGCTCCGGAAATTTAGACCAGCTGGGGTTCTTTAACGTGCACTGACAACGCACAGTACACGGGCCTCTGGCATTTTCGCCTCCGTCGAAAATGCGACCGCCGCGGCCGGGATCGAACCCGCGTATTTTCGCTCTCACTGTCTCTCTCTCTCTCACAAGACAGGAGATGGAAGAGTGAGAGAGCTCGCGCGCCGGGAGGCACGCGCCGAGGGCGAGCGCGAGCCTCCCGGCGGCGCGAGGTGGCTACATACATACTACTACATACGTACTACTACAGAGGGGGGAACGACCCACACCCTAAGGAGCTTCGCCCCTAAAAAAAGACGTATGTTGAAGTAGAACGCCCACGGCAAAATGTGGACTAGTTCCACGAGAGCGACGCGTCTTTGCACTGCTGGCGAAAACACACGGCCTAACGTATCTAAGGCACGATGGCAATGATAATGACTCCGCGGTTTTACATGCGAGAACCACCATATAATTACAAGGCGCGCCATAGTAAGGGATGGCAGATTCATTTCGACGACCTAGGGTTCATTCACGTGCAGTTAAAATTAAGTACAGAGGTGTTTCACCGCCACCTAAATGTGGCTGCATATGCATCCAAGAATGAAATACAAAATGTTCGTCCTCGAGCTCGAAGTTGGTTGACGGGTAAATTTCTATGTATTCCGCCCCAGTTTGCTTTCCATGCAACGTTGCGCATTTAACACCGGTGTCGCGCGGTGCACTACTGATTCGATTAAGCGGTTTCAGTATCGCATTGCTCAACAGTGATTGGCTCTTATCTGTACCTTCTGCAAAGGGGCCAGTCACGACCCGATCTGGCCGGATGGCAGTCGAAAGTGACCGAGTGACGCCGGTTTAAGTTTAGCGGTATCTGGCTCAGTCGCGTTTTGTACCAGCTGGTTAGTAGATGTAATTTAGTTAGGAAAACAACGCTATTTTCCGCAGTCCCTTCGGGAGCACGGCTCAGCGACCTTGAGAGTAAGGGATGGGGAATGAAATAGTGGAAAGAAGGGGAACACCGTGGTGGAGGGCTCCGGAAATTCCGACCTTTTTCTTAACGTGCACTCACAACACACAGTACACGGGCCTCTGTAGCATTTTCGCCTCCGTAGAAAATGCGACCGCCGCGGCCGGGTTCGAACTTTCGTCCTTTGGATCCTCAATCAAGCACCGTAACCACTAGACCACGACGGCACGCAGCTGCCTTCTGCCTTCTGCCCTATTGCCTTCTGCCCTATTGCCTTCTGCTTGCCTTCTGCCCTATTGCTTGCGTCGTTCGTGACAGCACGTGTAGGGATTCTACCAAATGTGCGCGCTTGTCGACAACTGTGATGCCGGTGCATTTGGGAAAAGGTGGGCGGGAGGAGCGCTAGCGGAAACACATCCATGATTCCTGATGCACCCACCAGGCAGACACTATTTCAGTACGCGACGCATCGATCCACGCAAGCCGGAGAGATAGAGGGAGAGACGCAGACGCGGCTGCCTGTTCCCGTCGGGCACGCCATTACATTAGTCATGCAGGTGGTTCAATATAGGCACAGCCAGATAACTATGCGAAAAAAAAATTAGTTATAGAAAACGGAAGGAAACGAAGCGAAACGATACAAGTGGAACACATGGATCAAAAGTGTCTAAACGTGGGCTAGCTGGTATTGCATACTGAGGTTAATGATGCGCTGATAAAATGACATTGACGGACAAGGAATACGAAACGTCCATGTCCCTTCCATGGGCCTAATCCGTGGTGCCATCTCTGGAGCGCATCATTAGCCTCGGAAGAAGTGGATGAAAATTTCGGTTGAAAGGACAACAGTGGAGTTCATATAGCAAGTGCTAAACGATGCGGATTGGCGTGAGTTCGTTTTCTATGAGACAGCAAGGGAAGGCCGAAACGTAACATGGAAGTGCAATGCAGATCTGATTTGCGCGTAACTGGCTCAGTGCGACCTCGACAGGGAAGTTCTAAATCTAATTTGAAACAGGGATGACGGGTAGCGTTGCCGTTTCTATGTACACAAACTGTCGCCATTTCGCATCTCGAGCTTCGCTTCATTGTTTTCATCTGCAGCTCGCGCGATGTATGGCCTGCATTCCTCTGACTACGGCCAATATATAAAATCACCGTATCTGCTAAACAGGCTTCTCGTTTGCAGTCGTTAAATACGGAGCACGTGTTCAACTACGTCGTTTTTAAGTGAACGCCGTATATTTTAACAGCGCGGTGAATAGCATCCATATTGGTACACGATCGACCTCCCGATGTGTCGTCACCGACTTAAATATACAAGCGCGCGCCCAGTGCCGACAGCGAGACGCATGCGTACGGGTAGGCATAAAAACATGTGCAAAATTATTCCAATGGCGAGATTCGAACCCTTGGCCTCTATAGGAGCGAGCCCCGATTTTGCAATCACTACGCTACAGACGCTTGCCTCATCAGACGGAAGAGAACATCAAGTTCGTCCAGGATGCAAGCGAGCGCGTTCAGACGCTTGGCGCGTTGTCCACGGCGCTCATTGTTTTCTCGATAATTTTCACTTCGTGCCACCCAGTGCGTTGAGACGCTACCGGACGTGATGGGCGGTGCCCCCACTGTGGGGAAGTCTCCGATAACTTTCACATGGTGTGGGCATGTCAGGTGAATCCTTCCCTTCCCCCTAACCCTTCCCCTACTAGAGAGGCATGGGAGGCAGCCCTACTCAATTGCTCAGGACTGGAGCCTCAAAGGGCTCTAGTCCAACGGGCGCGGGTAGCGGCCTTGTCCAGCGGGGTCCCGGAATAGGGACTCCCCCTATGTAAAGGGTCCTTGTGGGTCTGGAAACTCTAATCGAATAAAAGTTTTTCATACACACACATTTACCATTACTGATTGCACTTCTGGGGTTTTACATCCCAAAACCACGATATGCTTATTAGTTTTTCACTCGCTCACTCACTCAACGGGCACTGACGTCTCACAGTACACGGGCCTCAACATGTCGCCTCCATTGAAATTCAGCAGCCGCGGCCGGGATTCGAACCCAAGACCTTCGGATCAGCGGCCGGGTGCCATAGCCACTAGAGCACCGTCCCGGGGCGATACTTCACTATGCTCTCTTGCACTTCTTTCTTTCTTTCTTTCTTTCTTTCTTTCTTCACTTGTAATTTGGGCTATGGAAACGCAGCCACGGTTTCGTGGATCGAAACCGCAAGTTCAGGCTATGATAAACCATTTACAGACTTTATCGCGCATTGGCCTTCGCACAATCGCTGTTATGTAACAATGGGTGAAGAACAAGAGAAGGGTCCGCTTTTTCCTCCTGGGTGACAGTGAGATCATCCAACGCACGACGTAGCCTTGACTTTCAACAGCTCTGCTGTTAAATCTTTTGGCAAGACCGAGTACAATAAGTCGAACTGCAGTTACAAACGAAGACGCTAATGATATGCTATCGACCGAAAAAGCAAACTGGCCATATCTTAAGCAGACAGGGCGGCTACTGGGCCTTCAACCCGGGCAAAGTTTAACGACACTCGGGACACTCTCGACCAGAGCGCGCAGAGCGTGACAGAAGCGCGGTGTTGCGGCCCTGCAGTCGCTTCGGCCGCTTATAAGCCAGGGTCCGTTTATATTTGGCCAGTAGTACATGGGAGGTGCATGTGAAACATCTAACTAACCACATCATTCGCGCGAGCACTCTACTCAGTAAACATATAGCGAACAATTTTTCAACCCATAAAATTTTTTTCGCACATCGTATGACGTACACGTCCAGTGAAAATGACTGTAATACTTTAACTAAATTTGGCGTGTAGATATATATGTTTAAAATGAACATTAAGACAGTTCAACGTTAGTGTAGATAGAAAACTTATTCCGTATCGTGTGATCTCGCCTCACGAAACAAAAATTTGTTAACGTGGTTTATTTGCTACGTACGCTTTTTAGGGACCATAGGTGTCCATTACTACACATCCATTAGCTCAGATACTAAAGCAGTGCACGTTTTTCTTCTTTTCTTCCCTTTTGGTTAAGGTATCAAATGCAAGGTCTAAAGTATATTGCGAATTTAGTAGCAACCACGTGCCTTACGCCTGGAGCTTGCGCTTATTCTGGATGTTTTGAAACAGCGTATATTGAATAATCGCCAGCGTAAGTGTACATTTAAGGTGATCAGACTTGTCTTAAAATTACCTGGTTTTACGCTTTTAGCATCTACACTATATAATTTGCCGCAAAGGTATCGATACTTCTTCAGTTTTTACTACGCATGCCCGTCGTGGCATACCTTTTGGGACTAAAGTGCCGCGCTTCTAAACTCGAAATTCGGGTTTGATTCCCATGGCGGCCGTATTGTAAAGGGGCCGAAACACGTTCGTGCCCATATATTTAAGAAGCCCAACCGGTCAAGAATGATCAGGATATTTCCGCTGCGGCTTCACTGCAGACCGTATTGGGGTTTTGGCAAATAAAAGCAGAAAGAAATGGACCGCTTTATTAATATAAAACATCCACGTGTTAAAATTCGATCTGGCAAAGAATAACACGTGAACGTGATGATAATAGCATAAGAATATGAGTACGGCATTTATGTAGACGACTCTTTTTTTCTCTCCTGTAGTGTAGTCGTACGTTTTACCAAATTGCGGTTGTAATGACCCAGCCTGCCAGTTCTAGTGACATTAGGCATCAAACTTTACAGTTGAAAATTAATTGTATTCTCTTTCTTTTTTTCTTCCTTTCTTGCAGTCTTTGAATTCCTCGAGAAAGGGTGAGCACTTTGACTTTTTCTTCCATACCTTCTGCATGTCTCGACGTTCATTCCGGCTGCGATGACATTTGGGCGAGCTCTCGGGTCTTGATCGTCTGAAGTTCGCCTGCGCGTCCGGTGAAACTCGTATTTGGCTCAAGTTCTGAACTCATGACAAACAATGGAGCGCTACGCGAAACACATTTTAAAGTATGCGCAAGAAGATAGCTTTACAACAAGTGCGATAGACTGGCTCCTTACATCATCTCAACTTTGCTGTGATGTGAAGTTCGGACTCAGAATAGGTGTTACATGTTACGCCACAGCAGACAGGAAAAAAATTGTGCAGTGCATGCGTATTCAAAGCTAACTAAATTTTATTTTCTTAGCTACACTAATTCGTAACCGAGAATTGAATTAATGGTGTACTGATGCAAAATGTACTGAAGAACTGCTCCGTTAAGTCTGATAGCTGGAGGGTTAGGAAGCAATTTCTCTCCACTTAATAATTGAGGCTGATATAAACACAACAAAACGAACACTGCTTGAATCGTCGTCTGGCTAAACTATTTTGTCGTGAACACACGCGTAGCTGAAATTCCTACCGGAGTTCTTGTGCTTATGTCACTTACTTGGATCGTAAAGCCGTCCTATGATGACAGATGCATAAGGATGACAAGTTTGCACGTCTTTATAAATTAAACCCACGACGTGTCTAACGTACACGTGGTCCAAGTTAACGGCGTCTTTAGCCTGAAAAGTGACTCAAGGTGAAAACGGGGCGTGACTTAAAACAGGGCAGCGCGAGCAAACGTGGACAGAGAAGAGTATAGCACACTGGACGGACGCGCTTGCGCCAGTCCTGTGCTATACTTTTACTCCTACCTGTGTTTTTTTCGTTGTACTGTTATTGCGTTCTAGAACGCATCAACTGGCCCTAACAAGACCGTTACTGCAAGTGTAGTAAGTCGAGGTCAATGGGACAAGTCTGAATCCATGGTGCAACAACACTGCCGGTTACGTCGGCGTTTCAACGTATACCGCGGCCGAATCACCTCACATAGTAAAAGAGCAGCATGGTCTCCGAAAACAATAAACGCACTGAGTTCCTCGTTCTGTATACCAATGGCCGTCACTGCTCTGTTATCCTTTGTGGCCGCCTGCACAGCGAACCTTTCTTCGGAGAATCGCTCAACCGTAATGATTGGGTTGTTGGTGGACACACTTACGGCGGCCTTGACATCCCTATAGACTGCGACCGAACGATTGCTCCTCTTCTTTGTGCTTGTGTCGCAGGCCGGTGATTGAGATTCCGACGAGTACGCCCCTTTCAGAGACCCAGGCCTGGACCTACTTCAGGGACGTCGTGCTGGGAATGGAGTACCGTAAGCAGAGAGCAATTTCTTCTTCGACGTTACGCTGTCTTCGTGTGTCTGTCCACGTGTACTCGTGTCTCCAGCATCACTGCGTTCGCGAAGTGTGCCTTGCGCCTCTCTTTAATCTCGGACCTCGGTTCTTCTTTCGGATCCCAAGAGGGTCCATATGTGAGGCCGAGAATGCGAGGTTAAGTAGCCGAATGGACACTACAAAGAAAATGCTGCAATCCTTTTAGTCGGCCCGCCACTACAAAGAAATAATAATAACGAGACCACTTGGAATGTTCAGAGTGGCACGTGGCACTTTAGCGCTACAATCAGTGATGTCGAAAAATACGTGCCTTCAGCTTGAACGCAATTAATTTCCTGAATCATGCGTCGTTCTTGCCTTTAACTTGGTCTTTTGAGCTAGTGAGCAAATCAAACAAGCGTGTTGTCTCCGAGGTCTCGGATTGGACTGTTCCGCGGTAAAAGATCGATCCTTTATAATCACGTTACGATAAAACGAGGAAGTATTCTGATATTAATTACTGCAAGTGAATTCTTCCGAATGCGAGAACGAAGGTTATCTACCCTTTAGGTGAGGTATTAAAAAGTAAGATAAAGTACTGTCTTGTTCTTGTAATGCACGTGATGAAGGAGGGTTGGCGCATGAGTGCTGCGTCAGCTATGCCCATTTTCTTTGGCATGCCGGTGTCTGTTAATGACGTTAATGGGAAACACATCATTCGAGAAAAGAGACACGGAAGGAGATTCGTGTACGCAGCATTTGAGTAGAAAGTGTGTTTTCTGTCTTTGCGGCTGAGAACCGTCGATGTTTTCCGCCGTATAGCGAAGAGAGAAGTCCGTCCTGTCATGCTGTCATACTTTCGGAACTACTAGCACACGCCGGAAGTTCGTGTAAACATGTGACATATGGTTCAATCTTTCTTTGTTTAGCAATTTGGCAGACTCACACTATATAACTAAGGCGTCAAAACATCGCCACATAAAGACACAAAAAGAACAAATACGAAGCTTACCATACCAAACAACCACGCTTTTTGAGCACCGCAACACAGGAAATATTAGATGGTGCGCGTACGGTATTGTGTAAACAGTGTATCGCATCGAGTTCCCAAGTGTTTTCGGTCTTGAGTGCTCTGTGGTATCGATGCTCCTTTGAAAAACATATACATGATCGATTTCCCTCGCGCAAAACTGCGAACACTACTGAAGTAAGCCAGAAAAACACGTACGCTGTGGACACTAGCGCAAACTATCAACTAGTTATTGGGTTAGAGAAGCAAGGTGTAGTTGCATAGAGTGCGCAGCGAGCAATCTCCGTAAACAGTGCATCGTTTGTGCTGGAGCATTATGTGTGTGCTTTGTCCAATCTTTCTGCGGTTATACTCAAAGAATGCCGAATGAAGTTTAAGCAACTAGCCCCACTTCATTTCTTTTTTAATAGTTATACACAGGTTTGCCACAGTTGGCTGCGTGCTACGTTCTAAATCATATATTTTTATTTGTTAACGCGCTCCCCGCGAGCAACTTTGCTTAACTACTCAAGAAAAATATGGGTGTATGTTTTCTCTGCGATGTAGGCCCAAAAATAAAAAAGGAGCCCGCGAACCCAGAACAAACAGCAACGCTTTAAAGCGGAGTTTTAAATGCGCGAATAAGTATAGACGCAGCGATAGGCGGGCGCCCCGAACACCTGCACGTTCTTCGATGCAGGCTCGGCAAACGAAGATGTGAACGAAACTGAGAGCAAGGATTTTTCAAAAAACCTCCTTGGCTGAGCCATATGAGTCCCTTAGATTTTCTGCCATGAAAGAAAGAAAAAAAGAAAGAAAGAAAGAAAGAAAGAAAGAAAGAAAGAAAGAAAGAAAGAAAGAAAGAAAGAAAGAAAGAAAGAAAGAAAGAAAGAAAGAAAGAAAGAAAGAAAGAAAGAAAGAAAGAAGAAGAGAAGGGAGGGAGGGAGGGAGGGAGGGAGGGAGGGAGGGAGGGAGGGAAAAAAAAAGGCACGCGCATACCGAGCTTCACTTGCTCCAATTTTGGCGATAGCAGAAGGGCTCCTAAACAAATTTTCTTTAACTTTAGGCAACACCGAGGCGATCTTTGATGCATATTGGCCGTCTATGCGAACAAAGTAGCAAAGAGAGCGCTAGCGCAACTTGTTCCTTATGAGTTCATGTCTTGTATCTATTCGGTCGTTGTTCGGTTTTCGAGCGCCTTTCTTTTCGCTTTTTTTTTTCTTTTTTTCGTTTCACGATTGACCAGCCATTTCACGGCGACAGCTAGCTTTCGGTCGATTTCGTGAGGCGAAACCGAACGTCACAAAACCGAACAATGACCGAATGTGCAAAGGATTGCGCCACTATAGTTACGCCAAAAATCAATGCCAGTACCTGCCATTTTAGCGAGGCAAGTGTACGCAGCAGCCCCTCAGAGGAAATAGCAGAATGACAGATCTTATTTTGGAGCTGTGGCCCATATCGGAAATAGGATATGTTTTCGAAAAAGCTTGTCCTCAACAGGGCGCCCCTTTCAAGGCTCTCAATCTCGTTGCGCCTTTGCCAACGGCCAGAAGTCGGCTTTCTCTGGGTACATCGCCGTAAGCTTCGACCAACATTTCATTTCACGTGTGACAGAACAGGTAATGAGCGTGCCATCCGTGCATGCGCGCCTTGCATTGCCGTGAGGGAATCGCGGAGTGCTCTGGTTTCACCACGCTCGCTAGACGGCACACTCGCCTACCCACATTTTCAGTCGATCGATATACTATGGTGCGTTCAGAAACGCAGAAATTTTGGGGACGCTGCATCACGTTCGTGGGTGCCTCTGATGCCAATATTGCGTGTTCACTTCAATCTAAACCTTCATTTTGAAGAGCGCCGGGACGCAGTAAGCTGCAGCGGTTCTCTTCTGTGTTGCTTCTTTTATCATTATTATTATTTTTACGGCTTCCAAAGAGACGTACTAGGTCGAAGCCAACGGCGTCGACCTATCCGATCGCTCACGTCTCGTGCAGTTGTGTCGTCGTTAACCGCTTCGGGTGATATGTGTCATTGTGAAAGCGTGCAATGTAGCCTCGAGGTATGGTGTTAGCGATGCCCAACAGAGTGCGATCTCGTGAACGGGCGTGGCAACGCTGGGTCGATTTTTATGACAAATAAATTGCGAGCCAAAGAAAGCGATCGGGGCAGCCTGTACGTGTAACGTCGCGCATAAAAGAACATGGGCAGAAAAAAAAAGAAACAAAAAGTAAAAGAAAGAAGATGCGTGTTCAGAAGACAATTACGATAATAATTTATTGGGTTTTACGTGCCAAAAATCACGATGTGATCATGAGAGATGCCCTACTGTGCGGCTTCGAAACTTTCGAACGGCTGGTCAAAATTGCCGAAGCCCTGCTCACTACACAAGCACTGTTAACTTGCCAGTCACAGATACTGCTCAGAGGCTTGAGAAACAACCTTCGGCCTATAATAGTACAAGACAACGTCTGCATTCTTAACATTTGCGGAATCAAGCACAGACCTACACGTGACACAATCCAAGCATTTGCCTTTAGGCAACAGGCGATCCGTAAGCCGGCCTGGCGGCTCCACGGTTATTCAGAGCTCCAGATGCGAAAGTCGTTCAATTTCCTTATGCGACGGCTACATTTCCATAGGAGCCTAATTGCACGGCGCTCTTGTATACTTAAATATGGCCCCGCCACGGTGGTCTAGTGGCTAAGGTACTCGGCTGCTGATCCGAGGGTCGCGGGATCGAATCCCGGCCGCGGCGGCTGCATTTCGATGGAGGCGAAATGTTGAGGCCCGTGTGCTGTGCGATGTCAGTGCACGTTAAAGAACCCCAGGTGGTCGAAATTTCCGGAGCCCTCCACTACGGCGTCTCTCATAATCAGAACTGGTTTTGGGACGTAAAACCCCACAAAAAAAAAAAAAAAAAAAACTTAAATATGATGCCGGGGGATCAGAGATGTTTCGAGCCCATCATAGTGTCACTGTTGCTTTGGAACGTCAGATGCCGCGAAACAATAAAAAGGTAATAGATACAAATATTCAACTAACTGTTTCTTAAACTAGTTCAGCGATGTTACCCCGAGGATCGCCATTTCACTCCGGACACTGTTACGCAAATGGGGAGAGCTATTAAGACTTTTCACTCAAATAAAGCGCTGCTCAGCAAGATAACTGTTTTATGTACACCTGTGCCAATGTGATCGAATATCTAATGTTTCTGTAGTACCCGCTTTGCCATAATTCCTGCTGTTGATGAAAGATGACGTATATTCGTTCCTTATAAATTCAGACTGGCTTCACGAAATACGATAAGCGCATGGCTGCATATGGCGACGCGTACGGGTGCAGCTATAGTTTCAACCGCCTTTTGTCATTTCTTTTGTCTTTCAGTTCATCACCAGAAGATCATCCACCGGGACATCAAACCATCGAACCTGCTGCTGGATGACAAAGGAAGGGTGCAGGTAAATGTGGAGCTTTAAGTGCAGAGCACTCTAGGGCACCGGGCTGTCGGCGTTGAATGCGTCATGCTGTGACACGTCACGCGCCGAAAGACATGAGCTTACATACGCGGATGAATTCCCATGAAGTCTATCGTACAGTACAGTAGAACATACATATTTAGGTTAAATAGTCGCATAATGAGATCAAATTAAGCGAAAGCAATTCGGAAACGCCGTCTATGAAACCAACAGAAACTCATGGAACGCATACACTCTTAGCACGGTAACCTGTAGTTTATTTTATAGGTACACAAAAATGTGAAAATATGCTTCTTTATTAAAGGTTAAAGCACTTTAACCTTTAGTGAAGGAGCATATTTTAACATTTTTGTGTGCGTATAAGATAAACTGAAGGTCACCATGCTAATAGTGTAGCCGCTTCGCAGTTCGTACACAGCTTTCACCAGTGGAACTGGCTTAGTGTGTGTGTGTGTGTGTGTTTGAAATGAACAGAAGTGCTAGCTATGTATTCTGTAGAAGGTTTGGAACACAATGACCAATCGTATCACTTACTCCAAATCGAATGCCATGCATACATCCTCTAGCTTTTGCGACATTAAATTCTTGTGTAAAGGATAAAGTACTTTTCATGCCCTCTGATAATATCACTGAAGAAGCACTGACAGCGTGGTGATATACCATGGTTGCCGTTCGCAGATTGCCGACTTCGGCGTGTGCAACCAATTCGAAGGAGTGGACGCCCTGCTGTCTGGCACAGCGGGAACACCGGCCTTCGTTGCACCCGAGGCTCTCAGCGGTAAGCGAACCATTCGTTCACCAGGGAACTACTCGGGTGCTTCAGTGTAGCCTGTTACCGCACGTGGGTGTGTATCGAAAGGTTAGATGAGTTCTGCGGAAACCCGCAAGGTGCAGTAATGTTTATGAAAGGGAAAATTAGCATCCACCCGTATTGACGCCCTTGGGCTTCGAGTTGTCGATGGATTCGCCCTCGCGCTGTCAATCGCTAGCTCCTGGTTAGCTCAGTTGGCAGAGCGAGCGCCCCCGATAGGCGTTGGTCCCGGGTTCGAAACCCGGACCAGGACGAATTTTTCGGCAACTAGGAAGCGTTCATTTATAAGAAATCCGTATGGATTTCCTTGTAGCCTTCTGCTACAAAACGGGTGGATGCTAATTTTCCCTTTCGTATCGAAAGGTTGCACTGTATATTGTGGATGATGCAAGTGCTTCGACGCAGGGTGCGTTCCAATACTAACGCTATAACGGCAAAATAGTGAGCTACGTGGACAGCGGCCATCTTAAGTCCCATTCCATTTCTCGCGTAGACGGCAAAGTAGGCAGCTTTACGAAGGCGGCATCCGATGACGAAAACGATGCAGGCTATTTTGCTGTCTTAACAAGATGGCGGATGAGCGGATTGCTTGCGTATGCATGAATCTCGCCGAAATGGTCGTCTGCCCTCAAGTGGGCACTTCCTTACGCGCTTAGTGTGAGCTACTATGAGATTTTTTTTTTTTTTTTGTAGATTTGAACAGAAGATAAGCAGAATGAACGGCAATTGCGTGCGCTTTCTTCAGCTTTCTTTTATCGACGCGAGGCGACGTGTCATGGCCCAAACGTCACCAGGATGCGTTCCATTAACCGGACGACAAGGACGCGAAGCTGTATTTGAGGCTGTCAATGCAGACCATCTACGATGCTGTCCAGGATTGGAACACAGCCGCAGCGAGCAGGGGATGATGATGATGATGCAATTTTTGCATTAGAATGTAGTATTCACTGAATGAATGCAAGGACACTTAGTATACACCGATGGTCTTAAAATTATTCCTTCTGGCTTTGATTGTCTTCGTGAGTAAGCGAGTTGGTAACTTCAAACGAGATGTTGCTTAATGTTGGCCAAACCTTTGGAATGATTTTGTGTGTGCTCAGGTTAAGCATGCTTGCCATATGAAGTTACCTTGGTGTTCCCATTTTTTTAGTTATTGTACTCCGTGTCGTGTTGGTGGGTCAGTAAGCAAATAGATTAATTAACACAAATAACGCTGAGAGAGCGAACATTTCTAAACACATCTGTGGTCTGCCCTTAATTTCGGTACTTATAAGTGACCGTACTGCACAATTTTCTTTTTGTGTATTCAACGAAAAATTGTGGCGAATAAAGAAAACGTAAAACTAATTAAAGTGTTCGGCAGTGAGAACATAAACCACGATCGCTGTAAGAGACGGCCATGGGCCGGCATTTCGTTTAATGTTTTCATCATTGCATTGTTAACGTCCAGTTGCGCGTGAGTTTACAATATCGTGCAAGCAATGTGTAGTTTAAGACGCTCGGATGATTTCGCAGACAAGAGCATCGCTTTCTTTTATGAACAAAGCGCTATAGAGCTGTGGTAACACGTGCCCTGTGTTCAGAATTAACAAGACACCACGTGCGGTTTCCTGTCGATTAGCGCGAACAAAAACACACGGCCTATGGGAGAAGTATGATGGTGTTGCCCTGGAGAGAACTTCCTCTTCGTTATCTTTTTTTAATTGGGACGGTGGGGAAAGGAGCTTGTGTAGCGTTTCACACTAATCTTAACCGCTCGCATCGCTGAAAACTGCTCATGCTTAATAATTAAATTGGTCGTTCGAGCAGGGGAGAAATAATTAAATGAAGGCGTCTTTCACAGCGCGCTTTCCGAACATTCGGCCGTGGGCATATGCGAACTTTTCAGTAACCTGAAGCTCAGGACAAACACCTAAAGACAAACACTTTTCAGATACCTCGTAATCCGGAGCGTTCACACGTATGACGTTTTATAAAATCAGTTTCATTCACTTACACCAGGCGCAGTTTCAACGTGGATAAAAATCGACGGGATGATCTGCGTGGCGCTGTTACTTTGGTTTCCGCTAACGTTGGCGTTTCTGTTTCGTGTTTTCGACGTAAGACGAATGAAGTACCTGCACCGACGGTTGGAAGATATTTTCCTTTCGTTTGCGCGAGAACGGAGAGCACGTGCGGCGTTTCAATATCATTTATCATAGATTCACTCTGTCCCGTTTCACGAAGCAGAAGCTATCGCCGTTTCAGGCTCTCTCCGCGTTCGAAACAGCTGACGTTAAATAGATCGATTTTTTTTTTTTTTTTTACGGAGTGACGCAGAGGATCGCACCGCTATATAGATGATCCTTCTAGACGTTTCTGTGCGTTTTATTTCTCTCTCTCCATAAACAAGATCAGTGCTGGGTCTCTCATGCGCTGTTTAGAACAAACGAGAATAGGCGAACTAACGATATTTCGTAATATAACCGGAGTAGTTACGTTAAGACGTGCCCAGGCGGAACCGTGCTAGGCTATGGCAGCCTTAAACAACACCGCCTCCACCGCGAGGCATTTGGAGCGTCACGGACTTCTGCCGCTCGTGCTCGTGTTATCGAACGAAAGCAGGCACTTGAAATGCTTCGTAGTCGGGCCAATAACTTTCGCGTTTTTCTCTATAGTAACGCATTGAAGTTGGCGTTTTAAACTTACAAGTACGTTGTTGCCAACGCGCGTGCTCAGCCGTATTGGGAGCAGCGATGCTGCAAGCTGTAGCGACCGCACCTACACACCCACATTTCATTTTACACTCTACTTGTTTGCCGTGGCTGGTTTGACGCCGACACCTCGCTTTCAGCTTACTCCTGCGAAACTGGTGCGATATGTGTGTCCCTAGAGCCGTCATCCCAGTTTACTCGCTGATGTCCTGTATCCTTGGGACACTGCGACACGGGAGAGTGTTACGGCGTTAACAGCGAACGGGCCGGTACAGAAAGCACAGTCGGCACAGAAACGGATCAGGCCACTAAAGCTGCCGGAATGACTTACACACCGCACAGGCTATTGATAGCTAGCTCTCAGCATGTAGTTTCTGCGTCGTTTATTTCCCTTTGAGAATATTGTGTACATCATTTCACAAATGAAGGTTCATTTGTGAGGTGATCTATACAATATTCTTGCAAAGCTACTTCACATTCTCATAGTGACATGTGTAACACAGATGCGGTATGAGAGTTACTTGCACTGCACGTCGAAATTCCAACGATTTCCAGTGAGAATAACCCGCACGCGCTCACGAAACACTGCTTGACGTGCACAAGGAGGTTCGATCACTTCGTAGTGGCAAGCTCCGAAGTCGGCACCTAATATCTTTTTTCTTATTATTGCGAAATTGGCTCGCCCTCGAGGCATAGTTTATGGTGTCTTATGTTAAATGTGTGCTGCAAGTCCTGTGTTGTGTACCTAATATCTACCTGCCAGCAAAAGGTCTAGTACAGCGGCGTCCCCTGTGGTGCCTGGAGTCTTCGAAATTCGCAACTACACACCTTTTATGAACAGTTTATAACGCCTAACAACATAACTAAATACTTTTACGTCGACAGTCCTTCCACAGCATTATGTACAGGTCACCGTCATTAACCACAGGCACGTAAGCATCTTCAGCATGATACATAAAAGCCTCTCACTCGTATCTACTTTGCTCACAGACCACTACTGAAGTTGCTGCGGCAATGTTCCTCTCGTGTTAATGGTTAATTTGATGAATGCGTGCGGTATCGTGATGAAAGGATGAGGTGCAGAGAAAGAGCAAACACGCCACTCACACCTAGCTAGATGGTGCCCGCCTTCTTATACCGATTTGTCTTTCCGCGATGTGTTCGTGCGTGCAATCCGTTGTTGCTGTTGTCCACGGCATGGTAGTTTGTCGACGCAACCAGAAGAAAAATTGGAGGACGCCTAAGCTTCACCTTTAAGAGTGGAACGCGAGAGCGAGAGCGCCGTCTGGAGGATGTTTACGCAAGTAATCTAACCGCAAGTAAGCTGCATTCGCTCTGCATAGGTGACGCTGGCCGCGGGGCGCCGCTATTGTTACTGTGGGTGTGCTGTAAAGCTGGGTTATATTTATTTTTGTTGAGTAATAATCTTAATCCCGTCAGGGATTTTTACAGGAGTGGGTTAAAAGGCCTACAGATATGGCACAAAATTATACAATAATTAGGTAGGGTAACAAGATAATGATTAGAAATGATAATCATAATGAACCTATGTTATTTAAAAAACGATGCAAAAATAAAGAAGGCAGAAGGCGGCCACATAAATTATCAAGTTGACAACAATTGCCACCATTTTATTCAGTTTCGTCGTATATGAGTTTCATCGTAACATAATTATGTTTTTTCATATATTCAAATAATAATCCGAAAGATCATGTGTGTAGTTCACAGTTAACTCGCAGCTTACAATTTTTCTGACGAAATTTACTTTTAAGAAATTCAGTTTTATTCGCTAACGCACCTTCGCAGTTGCGGAGAGCTAGCGTGGTCTGGTGGTTTGGGGTAATTATTGCCGCCATTCAGGGACACTGGCGTCGGCGCCGAATATTTTGCGGTACGGGCACCGTGGCGTTAAAGGAAAACGAGCGAAGTTTCACAGGTACCAGAAAAGAAACAAATCCGATGCGGACGAGACAGTATTTCGTTCCGCTGTAACACACCCACAACCCGTGTCTGACAAGTTAGCGCTCAATAATTGGAAATAAGCCCCTTGTGTTGCAATTGTGATCCCTTTCCATGCCACGCACGTGTCAATTTATTACGCTTGCGCTCTCAATTCTGTGTTTCGCTCTGGCGACGGTGGTGTATAGACGGTATTACCCTTTAACGATATAGAGGATACAAAGTACTTACGTGTTGCTCTTGCTTTTTTTTTTCTCTCTCTCTTTTTTCTCGTTCCCTTGTCGCAGAGAACCGAAGCGAGTACAGCGGCAAAGTGAGTCCTTCATTATCTCTCGACGTGATCCCCCGGAAAAGCCCGAGGCGCCGTCGGAGCATTCGTTCCGGTCTATCATAGTGACGAGGAAGAAAAAACAAAGCCGCCTTCTAAGCACGTTCCTTTTAAGCCTTCGTTGCCCTTTCCGTCCATGCGGCCTTGCAATTATATTGCGAAGGTTGCTTATCGATAACACAAACTCCGCGTCAGTGGCATGCAGGTCGTTCCAAAGGCTTTGCGCCGTGAAGGGAGCATTTGATACCATGTTTTCCGTAAACAGCGCGTTATTTTACGCTGTGATGAGAGTGTTTGACATCCGTCCCCGCAGGGGTTCGGGAATACTCAAAGCGAAAGGAAAGAATTAGAGTATGATAGTGTCCGTGTTTGCACCTGTCGACACCATTTACATCCTGTGTCGGCGAAGGCAGCTTGTGAAGAAATCGGCTTTGTTAATATTTGAAAATCTTTATTAAAGCCGGAAGGATAGCCCCGACGGCCCAGATGCCGACATTTAAATTATGTTTCCACTGTTTTCTGTTCCGCAGTAAATAACAATTCAACGGCTTGCCTGTGCACGTTTCTGTACTAGCTTATTAACCTCTTATTCTTTCTTTGCGAGCATGTTTAAGTACGGCCGTTCGGAAAGGTGTCGACGCACGCGTCTGTGCCAGGGTTTTGTGTGTGTGCATGCGCGCGGGTACAACTCCATTGTGTAAACGCCTTACATTGCGAAACCTATACAGCTTCACTGCTAACGTCTCAAAGCTACACCGCAGCTTTTCTACTCCATCGAAATCCTGCCGCCCTTATTAAGAACCGAAATAACGTCCCGGTGCTCATTAATAGGATGCCGAGCTAGCGCTGTTGGCGAATTAATTAACTCGCAATCATGTTTAGAAAGCTGAACCACGCCTCTGCAGGCGGCTTTGTTCGTGTTTGATAGTTGCGCACTTATAGGAAGGCACCTCAACGATTGGGGTAGAGTTGCTGTAACTTCATCTCGAAATAGCGCTAACACACGAAGACGTAGCGCGGTCGTGCTGTCGGTTCCTCCGTGTGTCTTCGTGTGTTATGCGCTGTTGTTAGATGGAAAGGCAGGCTACATCAGCTCTTGTTCCTATTGTATACCGTCCATCGCGGTTAAGTGCAACGAACATGCAGAAGAATGGGCAAGTGCATAGGTATCTGTGCCTCAAAATCTCGAGCACAGAATCGAGGAAGAGATGTAGAAATCTGGTAATCAAGCACCTGATAAATATAAGGGTAGCCATGCACCCCGAACTTATCGAGGAAACAAAATAACGACAGATGCTCTACTGGACGCAAAACAACAAAAAAATATATGTGCCCACGATAATCTCGTAAAAATGTCGACAAGAAATGAATTTCGAAATAAAATCTGTACAGTGACACTCAGAATGGTGGCTTGCTGTTTGGGCCCGATACTGACTGCCAGAGCTAAAAAAAAAAAAAGCTTGTGTTCTGACAATCACCACAGTGCCTGGCCTAACTTTATTGCGAGATAAAAATCGGAAGCGGCTAATCATAGCGACGGGAGCGTGAATGCTCAGCGTTTGAGGAGGAGGAGGAGAAAGAATAGGAAAGGCAGGGAGGTTAACCTGGGCTGAGCTCGGTAGGCTACCCTGCACTGGGGAAGGGGAGAAGGGGAGGGAAAGTTCGCGAAGATAGAGAGCAAAAAAAATTAAAAATAAGCGTTTAATATTGACAAAGAAGGTTATGGGACTGTTCTTGAAAGACTAACGAGGAATGGATAAGAACCTGGTTGGTAATGACACTCACAACTTTACGAGATAAAGGAGACGTATGTATAATGTCGAATATTAACACGGTAACAAATGCGCGCCTCGCGCGGGTTAGTTAACATCGGTCATCTTATTCGTTACGATTATATGGACAGGCACTTTAACCACAAAACTTCGCCAATATTGTAAGGATAGCACATGGATTCAATATTGAGGCGAGGGTTAACAGATACGGATATGCTTCTGCTATAGCTGAAGCAGCGCTCAAGATTTCGCGTTTACCAAAGCATGCGTTCAGCAGTGATTACGTCTGCTATGCTCTGACGCAAAGCAGCCATTACAGAGTATAGCGCCTGCAGTTGCAGTCTGTGATGCCTGTCTTCCTGTGCGAGCTAGGATGCACGCATGCATATGTATGTATGTATGTATGTATGTATGTATGTATGTATGTATGTATGTATGTATGTATGTATGTATGTATGTATGTATGTATGTATGTATGTATGTATGTATGTATGTATGTATGTATGTATGTATGTATGTATGTATGTATGTATGCACTTGCGCATGTTCCCGATCACTGCATCATCGCAGCTGCACACAAACCGTTCGGTAATGCAACGAGCTGTGAAATACTGGCTTTCCTCTTTAAGTACACGAAGTTGCCCGAGTGTTGTTGCACTTGTCTGCGCAGGCGGTGGACGTGTGGGCGATGGGCGTCACGCTCTACGCCTTCGTGGTGGGCAACGTACCATTCCACGACCCCAGCGTGCTCATCCTGTACAACAAGATCAGAAACCAGCCAGTAGTCTTTCCGTGAGTACCCGTAGAGTCAAAACACATTGCCTACGTATTTTCGAGAGGTGAAAGTCCGACATGCTGCCGAACGCCCGTACAGCGCTTCCTGTACAGAGGTTCAAAGCTGTTTCGTGCGGATTTCGGGTAACGTACAAGAAAATGGGAAAGAGGAATGAAAAAATTACACAGCAGCGAGCTCCGCTTTCTTGTACCGAATGCGAATATCACGCCGTGTGTTAATTAGTGGGACGAATGCTTCGACGTCCAATACTACTTCGGCGTCATAAAAAGTGACAAGTCATAAAATCATCGTGACGTCATAAATGACGTCATTACTTGGCGTCATGCGATTAAGTTAGTCTGATACGTCATCACATGACATCATCACTTAATCAGGGCCCTTTTTTTTCTTTTTCTTTTTTTTTTGTTGCCATCGGGTGTAATGCCGCACACGACCGGCGCTGGACATTTCGTTTCATGAGGCGTATAAACATTTCGCATTAATAAAGAGCGAGAACTCCTAGACGGAAACATCGGAACCGAACATTGCATGTGCTCATGTGCCGACATCACGTTAGGTATTACGTTGTAACCATTTCAGTGTGGCTTTTAGCGACTGTTATTCATGGTGTTTACAAAACAACAATTATATGCGACTGTTTTCAATTCTAATATTGTGATTGCGTCTATTTCGACGCATCGACTGTCTCCAAGGGCTGTCCGACAAACCTCAAGCGTGGCGCACTTGTATATGCCCCAGTAAGCACAAAAGCGTTTGTAGGGGTAGGTGACTGCTCATCGAAATAGGGCAAAACGTGCTGCTTGCTCTAATCGTCCACGTGCAGTCTTCTCAAGAGTGTGTGCTTGACTATGCAGCATAGTGTCCGTGCACAACTTGCTTTATACTACGCAGCATCTGTCTTAACTGCGAGGCTGATAAGTACAGCCATGAAATCGCGGTTTATTCTCATTAGCTCTCCTCCATATAACCACCCATCATAAGTTATGTTGTCTCACCTCCTAGTTACTCTGGTTTGGATTGATTGATTTCTGGGATTTAGGTTTAACGGTCCCAAAACCACAATTCGATAATGAGAGACGCCGAAAAGGAAGGGCTCCGGAAATTTTGACCAACTAGGGTTCTTTAACGTGCACTGACATCGCACAGCGCACGGGCATCGACACTTCGCCTCCATCGAAATACAGCCGCCGCGGCCGGGATTCCATCCCGCTACCCCCTCGAATCAGCAGCCGAGTATATCGCGGCGGGGCACTCTGGTTTGGAGCATATAGCAAGCATAAGAAGCAAACGCGGAACCTAACCTTCTGTACTTATTGTGAAACCACTCACTGCTGTATCACCATATCAACATCTATCGCTTAGGATCATTGCATCGCACCGCTCTTTACACCTTGTTCAAGCAACGGCGCTTAAAACTCAAGCGACAGGAGACGAGGTGCGAAAGCAGAAACCTCCGTGTGGCATCACTTGTACAAAATTTCAAGCCGGTGGGATTGATCTCAAAGCAGAGCTGTTTTATTTGTTCTTTCTTTGCGATAGGACTACGCAAACTGTTCAAAGGCAAACACTCGATCACTATCAGCGCACAATACCCTATAGGACACTTACTAATTGCCCTTCTTGCCTGTCTGGTAGGCACGTCTTGCTACACGAGCTCTCAGTCTCAGAGTGCTGGCTAATCACCTTCCCTTCCGTGGGGGTCTTCCATTAAACACGTAGGCTGACACGCGCCCTGGCATGGAGTAAACACAAGCGCGTGATTAAGGTCATTTGCTATGTTCGCAAATGGATGGATCTATGACCGAGATATCCTTCCCTGTTAGTAGAGACGACACTCCTTACAACTACGGCGCTTCGCACTTTGGTGCTACGACGATCCAAGGGCACAAAAAGCGTGAACCTGGATCAAATGCCCTCAAGCCGGAATGCCACTGCAACTGGCCTTTTTAGGCTTTAGTGTATCATACCACTCATATCTTGTCATATATTTGCATCAAAACTGCAGCGATTTTTAAAATATTCTTCATTTCTTTATTGTTTGCAGCTCCAACATCAGCATGGAACTACAGGATCTACTTTCACGCATGTTGAAGAAAAATCCGGAGGAGAGAATAACAGTCCCTGAAATTAAGGTAAACTGCAAATAGATAGATAGATAGATAGATAGATAGATAGATAGATAGATAGATAGATAGATAGATAGATAGATAGATAGATAGATAGATAGATAGATAGATAGATAGATAGATAGATAGATAGATAGATAGATAGATAGATAGATAGCGCCGACGACGGGCTGTCTGCAAGTTCATGAGCGTGGTTATGATTTGCAATCTGTAATGAGGTATCTACTACACCTATTCTAGCCGTCAATTCTGACACAGCCTGAAACTGATTTGCAGCCCAGTAGTATTTCAGCCGCACGCACGAGCAACGCATGCATCGGTATTTTCTTCGGATCTTTGCTCAGGTACACCCATGGGTCACTCGAAATGGAATGTTCCCGATGCCATCTGAAAGCGAGAACTGCGTCTTCGTCGAAGTCACGGAGGAAGAGATTGACAACTGTGTGCGCACGATTCCCAAGCTCGATACATTGGTAAGAATCATAACTAATATCTTAAAGCTTTACTTCAATATTGTACAGTGAAAACTAATTTCATTTAGCTGAAACTGAGAACTGGCTACCAAAAAACAGCAAGAATGCTCAAATACAAGTACACAACAGACTGGTGTCTTGTTGACTATTCCTGCCCCGTTGTTGCTGCCTATTTAGTGACGCCTCTTCACGTCCTTGCATTTGATCAAAACGCAGATCCTCGTCAAGAGCATGCTGAAGAAGCACTCGTTTGGGAACCCCTACAAAGACGTCCCCCGCCATCGTGCCCATTTCACCAAGGCAACTCGTTCCAATTCAGCACCTTCCTCCTTCGACCTGTTCCTCGAAAGGTGCGGCTCACATTCAGCAATGTTTACGAGACCTGGACTTCATGCACTGGAAGTTTCTGCCGAAGAGTGTCAAACCTGAAGACAATGTTGTTGTTATGTGGGGTCTAACGTCCCAAAACCAGCTTTGATTATGAGAGATGCCGTAGTGGAGGACTCCGGAAATTTTGACCACCTGGGGTTCTTTAACGTGCACTGACATCGCACAGCACACGGGCCTCAACATTTCGCCTCTATCGAAATGAAGCCGCCGCGGCCGGGATTCGATCCCGCGACCTTCGTATCAGCAGCCGAGTACCATAGCCACTAGACCACCGTGGCGGGGCACTGAAGACAATGTCTGTCTTTAAAGTGCGTGTGTAAATTGTACATAAACACACGGGCACCCTTGGTAACCATTCTGAACCGCCGGTTTTTATCTAATCTCAGATGAAACGCACGAGGATAAAATCCTTCACCTTCTAGATTTCCGCGTGTACGCCTTCCTTATATATTTGGCGATGCGCTGCCGTTTTTCTGGAGCTTTCGTGAGTCTGACATCGCCATGCCGTTTGTGACATGTTGCACTACCGACATGCCTGAAGGCCGGTTGTCGTATGGAGCGCATTTTAGCACGCTTAAAGCCGCAGCAGTGGTACAGTGTTTACAACTATCGACCGCTAACCCGAAAGACACGGTTTTGGTCCCGGCTGCAGCAGGCATATTTCTCGCAAGTTGATGTATAGGCAGAATGCTAAAGACCAGTGTACTGCGCGTGATTTCAGTGCATGTTAAAGAAGTCCAGAAGCTCGAAATATCTAGGGCCCTTCACTAGGGCGTTCCGAATCATACTCATGTCTTGGCACGCAAGAACACGAGCAGTTATTTTTTGTTTCGTAATCCTGAACTCTTTGGCGTACGAGTCCCATGAAAGCGTGTTAAAGAAGTAGAATAACTGGAGTGCGTACAAACTATTTGCGTACGATGGCCTTAGAAAGGGAGTTGGGCAAGTTTGAACTTAAAGGACAACGTGACAGCAAAGGTCAGAACTTTCTCGCATGACTTTGTCGGCCATTTCGACTTCTGACACGACCGCGATTAAAACAGCTTTGCTGAAGGAGACAGGCCGCTTAACCCACCAACAGCTCTCCTGTCCCCAGGCCTATAGCGTATCGCCGTCGCTGCCGTCATCGTCGTCATCATAATAATCATTATCATCATTATCATCGTCATCATCATCATGTGTGACTTTTGCAGGGCAAAGATCTCTCCGACAGTTCTCCCCTTGACCCAGTCACGTGCTAACTGTGGCCGCGTTATCCCCGCAATCTTCCTGATCTCATCTACTCACGTAACTTTCTACCGCTCTCTGCCACGCTTGCATTCTCTTGTAATCAAGTGCTGTCCTTAATGACCAGCGGTAATTTTGCCTACTTATTACATACCTTGCTCATACTCATTTCTTCTTCCTGATTTTTACTATGATGTCGACTCTTCAGCAATTACTAACAGCAACTGTGAGCAGTTGACGCGTGTAGCGTCCTAACCATGCATACGTGTTCTGCATCCTCTACTCAATCGCAGGAAAGTCTCTCTGGAAAGTCCGCTGCCGGCCCTCAACGAAATCAACTTCCTGGACCAGACATAGCGGCAGCTCGTAGAGTGGCTGCCGGTTCGCCAACGTGGGCGATCTTGACCGCTGGTTCGACGCACCAGGTGACGTCGGACGAAGAAGACGACGAATACGGCGAAGAAGAAGCAAGGAAGCCTTGGACGCCATGCATGGCTGTCCGGTGCAAACGCAGCCGCGACCAATGGACAATACGCGTTGCGACTGCTCCGGTGCCTATACCTCCGAAAACCAGCATTACACGCACCTCATACAGACGCGGTTCGCGCGACTCCCATTTAAAGCTCTCTTCATCCTTGCACTGTAACCGCGAAAACACTCTACTGCATGTGACATATTTCGACCCTCGCCTGCACCCGAAGAAGGGTGCAGCTGCTTCACCTCACCGTCACGTCTTTTTGATACCCTTCTCTTTATCGGTCGATCCTGCGCCTGAGACGTGACGCAGTCGCCAACAGTAATGTATATATATATATTATAGCCTAGCACTTTGGTTTCGTTATTGTCGCGGTCGGTTGGTCTTTATGGAAATATTACCGCGTCATTGTTGAGCTGCCAGCACGTCTGCCCTAGTACGTGAGACCGCCGCATTTCGCGAAGCAACATTTAATTGCGGACATTTCGAAGACCCGTAATGCGTGCTATTACCTACTTTACTTTCCTCGCTTACACGCACTAAATAAACGCAAGCACAGTTTAACTGCATTTAAGTAGTAAGTTTTAGGCTAGGCGTATACCGGTAACTAGGCTGCCTCTTATGCTAGGCGTATACCGATAGATGAATTATGTTTTCGAACTCCTCCAAGGGGCCCGACCAAGACTTATCTGATTTTTCCCGCTGAGGAGAGATACCGAGGGCAGTTGTGAAGACTGTAAGCTTATAGTTGCTGTCTTCGAAACGATAGAATCAAAGCTTGCAGGGCGGGCTAGTATATGTATTATAAAACAGGGGCTCACGACAGTAATAATTTTTAACTGCACCAAAATCAACTGTGTGCGAACAGACAGTCGCCCTTCTCGCACCATTCGTTACCCCGAAGGCATTATTATCAGCTCAACTCTCTCATATTTCATCCATAACTTTTAAGGACGCACATACAACACAAATGCTTTTAATAAGCAGCCCTCAACTTTGCACAGTCACCATTTATTAACCTGTAAATAGGCCATCGTTACTGTTTCTTTTTATCCTGGCGGAATCACTGTTTCAGGAGCATTTCTTGCACGAGAGTATTTCCACTGCTGCCCTAACTTAAGCAATCTCACGTAACATCATGACCCGCCCCTCTTTTATGAGCTATGCTGTGGATCATGCCATATATGGCCCTATATGTTCGCGTGAAAAGTCACAGTACACTTACAAATGCATCCTATTTTTCTATATTCGCTAGTGTTGCAGCTCCTTGTTGAACCTCGTTTTGTGTGATGTGTCACGCCTGCACAAAGCCTCAAGCGAACAAAGGAAAGAAAAATCGTTGCAGAGCGATCGTTCCACCTAACTCACGTTTGTAATTGTGCCCAACGTTCTTTTCACGTAAACTGCTTGCAAATTCCTGGTTCCTTGTCTGGCTTTATATTTTCTATACCTGGAAAGAAAAGTAGGACGCATTTGGTTTCAAAGAAAGCAGGGCGCCGCGCATTTAAGGCAGATGCCGCCGCTACGTAATAAGTCGAATATTTACTGTACACCATCACAGACCGATACTGCAAGCTCCTACTCCTATCGCAGCAAGTCAAGTTACTCCCTTCTCTGATGTAATGCGACTTGCGCACCAACGTGCACTGCAACGCTCACTGCGTGCTGCTATAGAATACAGGTGGTTGAGGGATCAATTCGCTTGTACAGACTTTTTTAGCGCCTCGCACAATCCTTATCTCTCACAGGTGCACAATTTCAGCGTGAAATGCACTACCGCTATCGCCTCATATTTTTAACTTCTATGACGTTCCTTTACAAGTTTGTAGAGTCTATAGTTCATGCTCACTTACCAAATAATCAAGCACACGTTTTTTTTCTGTCGCTATTTCATCTAATAATACTAAGATGTACGGATTATTTCCCGTCTGGAGCTGACGCATAACCAAGAATCGCCTGGTTGCGGTAACACAGCTTCACCAATCATGATACGACTCCTCGTGAAATAAATTGCTAGCAGAATTTCACCGTGTGTAATGACATTTCCTTCGGAAGCATGTACGATTCGGG
Source organism: Hyalomma asiaticum (assembly GCA_013339685.2). Lineage (NCBI taxonomy): Eukaryota > Metazoa > Arthropoda > Arachnida > Ixodida > Ixodidae > Hyalomma > Hyalomma asiaticum. The sequence goes on from CM023484.1 coordinate 75,069,771, forward strand.
TCACAAGTTCTAAAGCTTCGGCACATTGCTGCAGCCGGTTTTTGCAGAGCAATAATTGATCGGTAGACGCAGGGTTCACGCGTGCATACGTCATGTATATTTGTCCGTTTCTCGCATTGTAAATACGATGCGTAAGTGGCTGAGTTGTTTCGATGAACTTTTGACTGCTTTTTTTACATGTAGCATTTGACGTACTACCCATGGTATGTATTGAATGTGCTTCATTTTATGTCCATGAAATACGTTTTTGAAATTAAATAACCAAGCGTACATAGCAAAGCGTGCGCGAAGCAACTAAAGTGCAGGCATCGCTACTAAACACCTCTCTCCCGGATTGCGCATTCGCTAGAGTTCATTCTGCAATTCAGACATTTCTTATCTCACTTGACAGCGCACTTACATAGACCCTTTTTCGCGGCGCTCTCATGGTGACTGCCATGTGTGATAACGTGCTCATGTCTCTGCTTGCCTCAGATAAAGCACTGTACGGGCCTGATTTGCGCTTTATGAAGCCTGATCCCGGCTCCGGCCCATGCGAATAACCTCCGACCCAGTTTGGGACCTAACGTCCATTATTAAGTTTGGCAAGGACCCGCGCGGGCATGATGCGGCCCAGCTGAGGCGGTTTGGAGGAAACTTATAATTGAGGATAACAATATCTCTGCCTCAATTGCCCTTTGTAGCGAGCGATCAGACGGTAAAGGCGGTGTTTACGTGCTGTGAAATGCTGCTTTACCGCGGAGCTACCTCAGCGGCTAAGCTGTCGCACTGCAAAGGACATGGGTTGAACTGCCGGCGAGTGCGGTCGCATTTGGTTGGGGGTGTGATTTAGAAACACCGGTGTTTATGCTGATATACGCGCTCTTTCAAGAACTCCAAATGGTCAAAATTAATCGGTTGCCAGCAACTGCTTGCCACATAGTTTGTCTTGGGTTCATATCGGAATCCAAGCGAAATGTCGGTTATGAGATGCATTCCAACTCAATGCAATGAGAGTATAGCAAGAATGAAGCGCCTCGCAAGAAAACTCTCAAAGACTGTGCCGCGGAGCTTCGCGAACATAGCAGCAGACATAAAATGCGATGTAACTCTCGATAGTAGCGACAAAATTCGACGAGAACGTTGATTATCTTTTGTTTTTCAGGTGATACTGTAGCGTATATTCAAACCCTCTTTATAAGCGTCCAATATAACCTGCTGGCATAATCCGCTGAAGTAAATTCGTGCGTGCTCGAAGCTCCGACTTAAGCCCATGAAATGAACGGGGCCCGGGCCCGCTCTGAGACTTGGTTCACCGAAAGACTCTTCGGAAGGACCGGCCCAGCCCGCGGACCGGGTCGGCCATGGCTTACGGGTCTACTTTGGAGCGAATTTTTTGGCCAATGTTCCAGATGACATGCAAATGTCACGAGGTGTTCCGGAGGACGTGCAAATCTCATGGCACAGGCGTCATGCATGTACCGTGAGTGAGCTTGCCGGCGAAAAGGGTCTATAAACGAGTAATTTTGTTGCTTGTCTACGATGGTATTGCGCTTTCTCTTCAAGTCTCATTCACCAAGTATACTGTGAAAGCCCATTATTGACATTCATGGTACACAGTGTCGTCTTTTGTCTGCATATGTGTATACACACAGGCAGGATCTACGTCACGTCTCATTTATTCGGTTAGGAAAAGACTCTCTTATTATGCAAGTAACCTTTCCTGGAGCCTTCGGCTCTGCGTTGGTTAAGACGTATTTTAAAGCTTTCAACGTTCTCTTTTTGCATTTACGACTTCTAGGCTTAGCTCCTTTTATATAAATGAAGATATAGCTTCCATCACAGCTCTTAGTGATGGATCCTAAGTGTGTGCCACCGAATAACGGTTAGATCAGCTATCTGCACTGGATTCGCCCAGCTCTCCTTGTTCTATTACACTCTGAAAAGAGTTGCACCCTTTGGGGCCTCTTTTTGTCCCACAACAATAATCGTCGTCTTGCACTTTGGGTTCTTTTCCTTTCTTCACAGAATGGCAAGCTTCGTGTTCTTGAGAAATGAGAAGACAGGAATAGCCAGATGATGGTTATTTTTGTGGGACAAAGAGGAAACTCCCCAAAGAGTGTACCTGGCTTTTACGGTGTATACTTACGTTACATGCCGCGAGGGCACCTTAGAAACCTTCGCTAATATATTTTTCTTTTCTTTTTTCATTTTTGTGTCGTGTAGTGCGATATGTCCGCTAATATCTGTGCACTGTGTAGCTAGTAGAATTTGCATATTAAGCAGCCATGTATGCTTACTTAGGAGCCCATGTATATCTTACGCCACTTGTCCACCGACGAGATGAAAACTACACTTTGAACACGTCTTGTTCTATATATGAATCCTTCGCTCATGGTGCTACAAGAGACAGTCAGTTCGATGTCACGTCCCACGTTCATCTCGCGTCTACGGGAACAACCCATTCAACCACTCTTCTCCACTTTAGCGCGTTGAGTGTATGAGGACCGTTGCAAGCCTAACTTTCTGTCACGTGGTTGAAGCCCATGAGGCACTCGTCAAAAGTACACCGAGTCCAAAAACAAAAGCTTTGTGAAAGGTCCTTTCATTCATATTGTTGTTTTCAGGTGCCGTAGGCATCTTGTTCAAAGATGCCTGGCAAGTATTTATTTGTAAATTTGTTTCAATGCTTTCACGGTGCGCTCAGATTTACGGGTATGCATGACTGTAAGTGCTATGACATCGAAACAAAGTGGTTCACGTCAAACATCATTGATCACTTGATTCTGGTCGTATTCGCTTTCGTTTTCGCTATGGTTTTTGCTCGCTCATTTGCACTTATAGTCCACGCTACAGAGTTCTCTCAAATCACAGTAACTTTAATACATAACGGGTCATGTACGGCATTTCTTCATATTCTGGGTCATTTTTAACAAGATGAATTTAGGATATGTTGTGACATAGCCACCCTAAAAAAGACTTTATTTCGTGTTGTAGCCGCAGGATAGGCATGCCCACACCGTTATTCTGGCCTCGTGCGTGCGACACATAAGCTTGCCGAGAAAAAATAACGTATTTTGTCGTGGAATCCACCACAAGATACGTGTTGTTGATGTGTTCAAAACGAAGAAACAATCGTGCGTACCTAGCTCGTGCTAATGGCCTTCTTGTAAGGTCCTCAACAGTATTTTTGTATAAGACAACAATTTGACGACACAGAAAATTTTGCGTGACGTGCAGAGTCAGTGATATGTTCATTTCGTTTTTCATTCATTATGTTTCCGAAATCACCCGGCAGTGCCCAGTTTGGGAAACGGCCCTGGTTTAAATTGCAAAATAAGCAGTTTGTGTCGTCTGCACCAGTTATTTATCGAAGAAAAAGAAAGTTTCGCTTGTCAGTAAACATATTATGCCCACCATCTTTGACCACGTATCCCATTTCCAGCGCCACTTAGTATAGGCAGTTTAGTTACATAAAGCCAGTCCTAAATCTACATCCAGTATTCATTCTTTTATTATTTCTCGCTCACACTGTTTCACCACCGTTCACTGCGGCAGTTTTGTACTACACATGTTCCCGCCTAGCTGTAGAGAGCGTTCCGGAAAAAAAGCGTATCCGAAAATGTAGACATGTTGCACATGTGCCAGTCATTCTTGCGCGAACAAATTGCGCCATTGTTAAGCCACCCTGTGCCTCCTGTTCTATTGTGAGATCCACTGAGACATCAAATAAACTATGGTTGCAATCAAGTCTTGACTCGGCGTACGTGCTTTGTCGGCCAGTCCATTAACACTGCAACGTCATTCACTTGACGAGACTGCTGCGTTCTGGTCCGCATGAGATGTGTTTCTGATACGAATCTGAAGATCAATGATGGCCCTGGCACTGACACCGGACGAACGACCAGCGATGACCGTTGGCCTACGGCAGAGCCTTAAGGGACCGCTGCAACGCCTCTTGAATATGTTGGTGGGCGCTTAAGGTTCGATTTTGAGAGCGGGACGTTGTAATGTGATTGGGCACCGTTCGCACCGCCTTATCGTAAAAAAATTCGTTGAAATTTGCGTCTTTCTCTTAGCATGCTGGGCTTATTCGAATTTTCTTGTAACAGAATTGCTTTCTTATGCATTCCAATATAACAGTCCGATTCTATCATGCGTGTGGGTCTTGGATAAGTCGTA
>CM023484.1:76464480-76496916 GCA_013339685.2 Hyalomma asiaticum
TCAAAGATATTCGTTCTTATAGTCCCAGTTATAAAGCAACCTACGATTGAATCGCAACATGTTTCACGATAAATAGGCCAGGTCACTCTCCCTTACTAGCTAGCTCTCTTAATATACCTGGCTCGTGTAGACAACACAGTGAATAGTTGCTGCTGGCAGCTCATGGTGGTATGGTTGACAGAAATGCTGATGAATCCCCAGATTGCTGACGTTTTATGGGCAACTCCGGGGATTTTTCGATTTCCGCAGAGCTCAAAGAAATTTGGTATACGTTGTTTTCGGTACTGCAACAATTTAAGCCAAGCTACTACACGGTGTGAAGTCATTTAGTTTCCTGAAAAAAAATATTAGCGAAATCTCCAAGAGGGTAGCTTAACCAAGCGGGGAGCGCGCAACGCTCCTTTGCCTGTGGACGGGCGGTGTGTGGACTGCGTCCCGACTGCACGCCAAGGGACGCTCTCCCTCACCGACCTGCCAGTGTTGTGGCCACCCCGAGAGCCTTGAGCACCTACTCTCTGCTTGCCCAGCGCTGGCGCAGGAACGCTCAAGGCTCATCACTGCATATAGGCAACAGGCCGTCCCTGCCAAAACAACAAGCGATCTGCTGTTCCCTTCACCCCCAAAAACTCCAGGATCTCAACAGCCACTCAGATTTCGCGGAGGTGACGGGGATCACCGCCCATCGTTGAGCGCCCGCAACCTAGTGGATCCTCCAATGGGCTAACGGCCTCCTCCACGAAAGGACGAGACCCAGACAGTTTCTTCTTTTAGGGGCGAAGCTCCTCTTAGTCTAACCTTGTCACGCGTCAGGCGTCAGTCGTCAAGCGTAACCCGCGTGCCTCCCGGCCCGCGCTCGCCCTCGGCGTTCGCCTCGGCACGTGCCTCTCTCTCTCCCCGCGCTGCCTCCCGGCGCGTGCCTCTGCTGTCTTGTGTGAGAGAGAGAGAGACAGAGAGAGAGCGAAAGGCGCGCGTCGGCTATGGAAACGCTCTTTCTTAGAGGAACGCTGTACCAGCTCGCAAAGAAGGAGAACGCGCCTTCACCCGCGAGAGACAACGTTGGCGCAGGCAGCGTCTCCTAGCGAGTTTCTTGATTGAGAAATACCGACTGCTCGCGTTGGAGAAGCGTTCACCGGCAACCCATATATATGTATATATATAGGCACTGGATCTTGACTTGCAATGAAATGCCGGTGGGAGATTTCATTTGTGCATAGTTGAACCACGAGGATTCGTAGTGGGCGCGTTAACTAAATTAATCCAGAACTCGGCACGATCTACGATGAACCTCCCGAGCTTCGCCCACTCGCCATCATTCACTCCGTGGATATGCTGTAATTTCTTTTTCTTTATTCCCCACTCCCCCTTCCCCTGACGCTGCGCCGTGCTCCTTATTGGGCTGCAGAAATAAGCATCATTTATAAAATAAAGCACGAACGCTTTCAAGACGTTTAGCCGTGTCCGCAGTATGGGAGACAGAAGTAAGCATCTTGTCCTCTGCAACAACCCCTATGTATAGTTTCAGCAAGAGGATGTAAAATGCAAAGGAGAGATACGCTGCCCACACAACCTGACAGAAGGGTTCGGTGCATCTCTGCAACATTGTCGCAGCGCAGAACAAGCGTCGGAGAATACAAGAGCAGAGTAATGCAACCCGCGATTCTGCGCACGTCAAGCAGTTCTTGTCCTCTATTGCTGTCGGCTTCATTGCTGGTTTACAAGAAAAAAAAAAACCAAAGAAACTGCAAGATTTCTTTAAAACGCAGCATGTCAGTGGAAGGGGGGCGGGTGCCGCGTAGAGTGGTGCAAATGTACTGAGAAGTAGCTCAACTGTATCTGTTACCTTAGAAGTTACAGTTAACCAAACGAAAATTTATCTGCATATCCTGTGGCATGTAAACCATGCCGCTCATACAGGCATGTCATAATTCAAACGTTATGACTTGTCATTTACGTTCGTCATGCAGTCGTGTTGTGCCATAGCAATTTTGGTATACATCCCTTTAAGGAAACGAGTGGCCTGTAGATCATGCCGCTAATGACATGCATGTCACGATTTTCATGTTATGACCTGTCATGTTGTGCCAAACCAATTTTCGTATAGGCTCCGTGCAGTCGAGTTTTCCGTGTGCGACATCAGCGCCAGAATGCGCTGCCTGGCGGAGAGAAGAAGCAAAATTGGGCAGACTGTGACGGGGAAATACGCGAACGCGATGCGCGTCTCCAACTCTATAGCAGCAGCGACCGCCCGTCCCACCTTCTTTCGTTTTATTTCCTTTGAGACGCGCGCTCCAAACCTGCGGCAAACTGTTCCAAAGGGCGACGCCGCCAGCGTTCGTGTGGCTCGCAGCACGCCCGGAAAGCAGCGAAGAAACGCGCGCGTCGCTGCCACCTCGGTTTCCACCGTGCGCGACTGAGCCGTCCGACGAGAGCTACGTAGTGCCGTCTGGTCAGTAGACGGAGCACATACATCCTATTAACGAAACGGCAGTATAGCGCTAGGACCATGGCATGTAAATCATGCCGGTCATGACACGCCTGTCACGATTCTAATGTTATGACCTGTCATTTGCGTTCGTCATGCTGTCGTGTTGTGCCATAGCAATTTTGGTATACATCCCTTTAAGAAAACGAGTGGCCTGTAGATCATGCCGCTCATGACACGCATATCATGATTTTCATGTTATGACCTGCCATTTATGTTCGTCATGCTGTCATATTGTGCCATGCCAATTTTCGCATACAGCCCATTAGCGAAACGGCCACGAGAGCACCAAGACCGTGGCATGTAAATCATGTCCGTCATGACATGCATGTCATGATTTTCATATTATGACCTGTCATTTACGATCATGATGCGGTCATCTTGTGGCATGCGAATTAACGTATACATCCCGTTAACGAAATGCGTGGCATGCAAATCATGTCGCCCATGACATGCATATCATGATTTTCATGTTGTGACCTGTCAGTCATGTTCGCCATGCAGTCATGTTGTGGCATACCAATTTTCGTATACATCCCATTAACGAAACGACCAGGAGAGCACAAAGACCGTCGCATGTAAATCATGTCACTGATGACATGCATGTCATGATTTTCATGTTATGACCTGTCATTTATGTTCCTGGTGCATTCATGTTGTGGCATGCCAATTTTTGTGTACATCCCATTAACGAGTCGACCAGGAGAGCACCAAGACTGTGACATGTAAACCATGCCGCTCATGACACGCATGTCATGATTTTCATGTTATGACCTGCCATTTATGTTCGTCAGGCAGTCATATTGTGCCATGCCAATTTTCGCATACAGCCCATTAGCGAAACGGCTAGGAGAGCACTAAGACCGAGGCATGTAAATCATGCCACTCATGACATGCATATCATGATTTTCATATTATGACCTGCCATTTATGTTCGTCAGGCAGTCATTTTGTGCCATACCAATTTTTGCATACATCCTATTAGCGAAACGGCCAGGAGAGCCCTAAGACCGTGGCATGTAAATCATGCCGCTCATGACATGCATATCATGATTTTCATGTTATGACCTGTCATTTATGTTCGTCATGTAGTCATGATGTGGCATACCAATTTTCGTAGACATCCTATTAGCGAAACGGCCAGGAGAGCCCAAAATCGTAGGCGGCTAGATAGATAGATAGATAGATAGATAGATAGATAGATAGATAGATAGATAGATAGATAGATAGATAGATACGCTCAAACTCGCCGAAGTTCTCTAAGAAATGCTTCGCATTTACAAACACCGCCCGAGCACTCCGTACAAATGGTTAACCAGCGAAGCTGTAATGTGCGGCGCCGGTGTTTAGCAGTGGGTTCAACCTGACACAGACGTCGCAGCCGAAGCCAAAGTGCCGCTGGAGAAACTCTCGCTGAAAGCGGGCGTTCGCCCCGCGAACGCGCTCCCGCAATCATCACGTCGACGCTGTTCTGCCCGCAACGCTGCTTCTTCGGCGCGCTGTCGTTGCAAGCGTTTCACATCGCGAGCTAACATCCGTGGCGTACCCACGTGGAAGCTCTCAGTCGAAGCTGATGCGCGCGTGCTCGGCGCCACGGCGACGACGGGATGGACGTCACTCACGGGCCAGCCAATGGCACGCGCGCTTTGGTACGGCGCAGAGAACGACGCCACTGGAAGGCGCAGCCAATGGAGACCGCTCGTGACACAGATGCCGAACGGTTTTTTGTTTCTCCTAGCCATAAGCAGCTGTCGCTGTTAAAAAAGGAATGTTATAAAGAGGAGCAAGTGTTATTTTTGCGGAAGTACGGACATTGTCGAGGCCTCAAGTAGATACGTACCTGCTGCTTCAACAGAATATTTATTATTTGATTTATTTCTCGGGCATTACGTCCCAAAACTACGTTTTGATTATTAGCGACACCGTAATGGAGTGTTCGGGAAATCTCGACCACTTGGGATCATTTAATGTGCACTGACATCGCACAGTACATGGTTCTCAGCGCTTTGCTCGCATCGAAATGCAGCCGCCGCGGCCGGGATTCGATCCCGTGAAGACATTTGTGCGTTGTACTAATAGCGGCCACCATAGCTTTGAACTAAAACGTGTAAAACTAGACCGCTCCTTCACGCACATCCGAAGAAAATAGATCGCAGACGTTCTTTGCATGATATAACTGTCGTGGAAACGCTCAAGGTTGCACCGATAGCAAGCCTACAAGAGAGCGTTGTATAAAAGGAAACGGCTTTGTGAACGTAATAAAAGAGAACAGAACAATAACGACCGTTTCGTCAAACGCTTCCAACTTTACTTAGATGATGCCATACTTAAATACAGATATACTCACTCCGATTAAAAAAATGCAGGGGACAAATTAGAACTGACCATGTAACAAATTATGAAATATATCAAAAGGCACCGTTTCAGACCTGTTTCTTTCCATTCTCAGATTGTAAATCATGTTTCAGGATTTCATGGGCTAGTTTGTAAATAAGAAAAAAATTGAGCAGTTTGGTTACTCTTGCATTACGTGCTAATGTGTTAATTATAAGTGAAAACACTAATAAACACTGCATTACCTATAGGCCGAGGCACTCCCAAAGCAAAGCCAAAATGAGGCTATACATTCTCCTCGCGAAGCAGTGACAGAGGAAAGAAATACTTTCTATATTTTAAATGCGAAGCATTTCTTAGCGAACTTCGGCGAGTTTGAGCGTATCTATCTATCTATCTATCTATCTATCTATCTATCTATCTATCTATCTATCTATCTATCTATCTATCTATCTATCTATCTAGCCGCCTACGATTTTGGGCTCTCCTGGCCGTTTCGCTAATCGGATTTTTACGAAAATTGGTATGCCACATCATGACTACATGACGAATATAAATGGCAGGTCATAACATGAAAATCATGATATGCATGTCATGAGTGGCATGATTTACATGCCTCCGTCTTAGTGCTCTCCTAGCCGTTTCGCTAATGGGCTGTATGAGAAACTTGGCATGGCACAATATGACAGCCTGACGAACATAAATGGCAGGTCATAACATGAAAATCATAATATGCGTGTCATGAGCGGCATGATCTACAGGCCACTCGTTTCCTTAAAGGGATGTATACCAAAATTGCTATGGCACAACACGACAGCATGACGAACGCAAATGACAGGTCATAACATTAGAATCGTGACAGGCGTGTCATGACCGGCATGATTTACATGCCATGGTCCTAGCGCTATACTGCCGTTTCGTTAATAGGATGTATGGGCTCTGTCTACTGACCAGACGGCACTACGTAGCTCTCGTCGGACGGCTCAGTCGCGCACGGTGGAAACCGAGGTGGCAGCGACGCGCGCGTTTCTTCGCTGCTTTCCGGGCGTGCTGCGAGCCACACGAACGCTGGCGGCGTCGCCCTTTGGAACAGTTTGCCGCAGGTTTGGAGCGCGCGTCTCAAAGGAAATAAAACGAAAGAAGGTGGGACGGGCGGTCGCTGCTGCTATAGAGTTGGAGACGCGCATCGCGTTCGCGTATTTTCCTGTCACAGTCTGCCCAATTTTGCTTCTCTCCGCCAGGCAGCGCATTCTGGCGCTGATGTCGCACACGGAAAACTCGACTGCACGGAGCCTATACGAAAATTGGTTTGGCACAACATGACTGCATGACGATCATAAATGACAGGTCATAACACGAAAATCGTGACATGCATGTCATTAGCGGCATGATCTACAGGCCACTCGTTTCCTTAAAGGGATGTATACCAAAATTGCTATGGCACAACACGACTGCATGACGAACGTAAATAACAAGTCATAACGTTTAAATCATGACATGCGTGTATGAGCGGCATGGTTTACATGCCACAGTCATGGTGCTCTTGTGGCCGTTTCGTTAACTTCATATGTACCAAACTCGGTATAGCGAGACAAGAATGCAAATCCATTTTACGTTCCTTATGCGTGCTTCGCATTTCCTTGACTCCCACTGCACGTGGGATCTGCCAATTTTTTTTTGTATGCGGTGACCTTGTACTCACTGTGCTGTTTATGGCACCAGTTGACAGATGACACCGTAGCCGAACGGGCTACGCCAGCTGGCAAGCACTTCGGTGTCAAAGAAAGTTAAATAAATGTATTAGCTCAACGTAACGCGCGAGAACCTCCGCAAGAAAAAAAAACAAATAAAATATGCTGTGCAAGTGAATTAACCAAGTGTTGCATGCAGGAGGACTGTATCACACGTGCACGTACTTTGGCCGTTTCTTCATTTAGCGTATTCTCACAGAAGACTCCTGCGAACTGCCGACGTGAAAGGAATTCCGAAATTTTTACAAGGGCGGGTGAAGTAACGTTCTCACGTGGTGTCTTGCTGAAAGAAAAAAAAATCACAGCATATCCACGGGGTGAATGATGAGGAGTGGGCGAAGCTCCGGAGGGAATGATCGGTAAACCGTGAATCTTCCGTGTAATTCGCCCAGTCGATCATCATGTAAAGACGTGAGAAACACTGTATTCGAACGCTGGGATCTCGCGTTTAAGGGGACGCTAGCACAAACGCGTTAGAAACGTGCAGTACGCTCTAGTAAGGGGGAGAGGCCACAGCGTCTTACGCAGCCCCTTACACAGGCCGGAAATCGCACCGCGTTTGCCGACGCCATCACATGATTGCTGAGAGAGTATGAGGTGGAGAGGCCACAGCGTCTTACACCAGCTTCTTACACAGGCCGTAACGCGCTAGCACAAACGCGTTAGAAACGGGCGGTCTTTCGTTCATGTTGGGTATTTAGTGTCATCGTGGTGCATGTTTCCATGTGCGCTTCGTGGCGTAGTGTTCATTCTGCTCCTGGTCACCTACGTGTGCAGACGCAGGATGGTGGGCTCCGATCGAGCTGCGACAGCGGCCGCGTCTGGCCGTGGTAACGCGTTGCCTCATGTTCCAAAGGACTATCGTGTCGTGCTGCCAAGGTTGCCTTCCGGTGAAGCAATGAAAAGTGCAGTTGTACTGCACTGTGACATCTCCGGTCGTCCGTACCGAATCGAGCATTTCCGGGACCCCTTAAGGAACTGGGCGTCATTCAAGAGGTGAGTGCCATTGGTGCTTACCAAATGTCTCATGTGTGGCTCCTCAACCTTCGGAGTGGGGATACGAAGAAGAAGCTGCTGGAAGCTGGGTCACTAATGATAAAGGACAAGATTTGTCTTGTCATTGACCCTACGAGGCAAGAAGTGTGCGTAAAGCTGCACTGGGTGGCGTTCGACGTGACAGCCGATGCCATTCGTCGGGCTTTTAATGAATATGGCGACGTAAAAGAAGTCAGCACCGATCGTTGGAAGGCAGCAGGATTTGAGTGGGCCGATTCCCTGTCAAGAGTTGTGCGACTGGTGTTGCGAGATGGTGTGACCCTAGAGCGCATTCCGCACCAAATGCGCCTTGGAAGCGGCACAGTGCTCGTTGTCGTGCCTGGGCGCGCACCATTGTGTCTTCGGTGTCGTAACACGGGTCACATACGGCGCGACTGCCGCGTCCCGAGGTGCTCCGAGTGTCGTGCCTCCGGACACGAAAACGTTGACTGTACTAGGTCGTACGCTCGTGCCGTTGGCCGAAGTACAGGAGACCGAGACGAGCTTCTAATGGACGAGGATGAAGCTGAGAACGCTGCTCTCTCTTCAGAAACGCCGGTGGCGTCCCTCCAGAAGAGCGGAGACGCGGGACAGGAGGAGGAAGTAGAAACGCTACAGACGCCGACTGCTACCGTGATGAAAGAGGCAGCGTGCGACTCCGACGCCGGTGACGCAGCACAGTGCAACGCTACCGCACAGAAACCTGAAGAAACAGAAATTCAAGGGATGGAGGTTCATGGAAATGCACCAAAGCGTCGCCACGGCGAGCAACTCGGCACTCTGGAAGAGCGGCCCACCGCCCTGCTCGAGCCGGAGTGGAAAGCGGCTGGACGCAAGAAGAAACGCGTCGCGAGAAAGCAGCGGTCGTCGTCGCTGTCTTGCGACGAACGACCGCCTTTGTAAGAAGTCGTTTGAAGGGAATACCCCGCGTGTAGGGTAGTGTAGAGTGCTGTACGCTCGGTCTGGTCGCACTATAGCAATGGCTACCATAGAACGATCTCTGCGTTGCGCGACGCTCAACGTACGAGGCCTCACTCTAAAAAAGAAGCAAAGTCAGTTGTACCGATTGGCATTGGATAATGACCTAGATTTAATCGCAATTCAAGAAACAAAAATTGAAGGTGAGCGCCAGACCGCAGCTATGGTGCAACGTTTTACTGCATGCTTTGATATATATGTCTCTCATGCAGTTGGTATGTCAGCGGGGTGAGCCCTTCTTATACGCCGAAGTTTAGGTATATCAGTTCAAAATGTCATAACTTGTTTGTCAGGTCGTTTTGTGATTTCTCCTTCTCTTTCTTGAATTGGCGTCCAGTTATGTATCTACGCGCCAAACCACACAGAGGAGCGTCGTGATTCCTTGTAAGCCATTAAGCAGCACTGCAATTGTGAGCGCACTTTGATCTTATTAGGAGATTTCAATTGCGTATGTTCAGCTAAAGACAAAACCAGTACTACACCATTTGCTGAGGCGAGTACTAATGTTTTGACAGATACCATTAATGAGTATGGTCTGGATGATGTGGGTGAATGGTTAAGCACTGGTAGATGTTCGCAATATACGCATTATCAAGGTACCAGCCATGCTCGCTTGGACAGAGCATATGTTTCTTTAGAATTGCTTCCTCTGTGTTGCAATTATCGAGTTACCTCCGTGTCATTCAGCGACCACTGTCTGGTGATGTTTGATATGGGCTGCAAGAAAGCGAAGAAAAAATTTTTCCTGGGACACGTGGAAGCTAAACAATAAGCTTCTGGAGGATGACGTTTTAATATCCAAGACAACTGACCCCATTAAACAATTAGGCACAATTAAGGGCACTGATATTGTGGCGGAATGGGAGCTTTTTAAACAAAAATTTAAGATGGTTGCGATAGAGCGTGGGAGCATTATTAAACATGAGCAAACAAAAGATGAGAGGTTATTACGATAAAATTTATGCACATTAATAAAAGAGGAAAGTGCAGCGCCCGGTGCTTTCAAAGATGACATTTCTGCGGTAAAAAGGAAACTCGAACATATTAACACTGAACGATATAGAGGTTCCCTTGTGAGGGCTAGAGCAGAACACATGATGAACCTTTAATTACCGTCCAAACGTGCCATAGCCATGGAAAAGAGACACTCAACTCGCAACGAAATAGAAGAAATCGAATTCAATGGCAGAATTACGAAAGAAAAAAACGGAAATCGAGCAAGTGTTTTATGAACACTACTGCAGGCTTTTTTCTTACAATGTAGTAGACATTAACAACTTCAAAAGGGAGTTCTTGCCCCTTATGCCACGGTTAGATGATGCAAGAAAAGATGTTCTAGAATTACCCATCTCAGAGGACGAAGTGAGAGGTGCCATAGACAAATTAAACCTCGGCAAGTCTCCGGGGCCAGATGGTATATGCGCCTCTTTTTACAAGATCTTCAAAAATGGTCTTGCATGCCCACTAACAGTACTATTTAATGAGGCTTATAAAGGAGGCGCTCTTCCTCCCTCCTTTAAGTCTTCCCCTACGATATTAATACCGAAAACTGATGACAAGGACAAACTGCGTCAAGTAATATCATATCGTCCTATATGCCTAGCTAACGTGGACTATAAGATTTTGATGAAAGTACTAGCAAGCAGACTGCGGACTGTTATCAAGGAGTTAGTAGGCCCACACCAGACATGTGGAATTAAAGGAAGGACCATCTTAACAAATATCCACACAGCACGAAGTGTGTTAGAATGCTGTGACGCCATGCAGAGTCAAGTGGCAATGTTACAACTAGATCTGGAAAAAGCTTTTGATAAAGTTCCACATGACGTCCTCATGGCAGTTTTAGAACATGTTAACGTGGGATCTGTTATACTTGAAGGTGTACGCATGGCCTACAACAACTGCACAACGCGAATTATCGTTAACAAATCAGTTGGTAACCGTATTCAAGTCCAAAAGTCTGTCCGCCAAGGGTGCCCGCTTTCGTCTCTTCTCTTTGCAATATATATTGAACGTTTCTGCCTCAGTATTCTGAATTCTACAGGTATCACTGGCTTCAAATTAAGTTCGTACGAAGTACGTGTCTTAGCGTATGCGGACGACATCGCTGTTTTCGCTACGAACCTCGACAGTATATGTAAAACTGTCAAAATAGTGAAACGTTTCTGCCTCCTCAGTGGCAGTGCTGTCAACTGGGAGAAATGTCAAGGATTGTGGCATGGGCAATGGGATTTAACACCGAACAAATTGTTGAATATCAAATGGACATCAACACCAGTGAAGTACTTGGTAGTACCCCTTCAGTACTACACTGACACTGACCCGTATTGGAGGATCCAAAGTGCAGAATTACGAAGTGGGAAGGTGGAAGGGTTGGGACTTATCAGTGTTTGGGCGTGCCACCGCTTGCAATATTTTTCTTGTAAGCAAGCTGTGGTACGTACTGCAAGTATTGCATTGCTCGCGTTTTAATATACAAAAGCTGCATCGTGTATTTGCCGTGTTCATTTGGGGATCATCATGGGAGCGCACAAGCATAACGAACCTCTTTCGGAGCGTTCGCAATGGTGGCCTTCGCTTGGCTCATTTGTTTGTTAAGCAGCTAATTGGTCGTGTTTTATTTTTAAGGGACAATCAGGACCCTTTTTTGCTATATGTATGCCAATGGCGTTTGTGTAAAGCCCTTCCTGAGTATATTATCTCCTCTACGCATCTACCTGGAACCCTACGAGGTTATTACAAAGAAGTGGTCCTCTCATATCAATTCCTAGTGACTCGGTTTTCTTTAGATTACAGTGTATCGCGTAAAAAATTATATAAAGATGTGGTAAACACTATTTTTGCTGTTCCTGTATATCTCTCCTTGTTCTCTTCCGGCCCCGGTCAAGACGTCCTGAAACGTTTTAAAAGAATGATAGTACAACCGGGGGTTAAAACGTTCTTCTTCCAGTTACATACTGGTACCGTACTTGTCAAAACATGGATGGCGGAAAAGGGTTTATTTGTTCCGTGGGGTACAGACTGTCCACTGTGTAGAAAACCTGAAACAATCGAACATGTGTTTGTGGAGTGTTGGGATGCAGTGTTCTTCTGGGATATACTCCAACGTACCCTCCAAAAAGACGTACCCATAAATGCCCGTGGAGTAAGGTTCTTGCCAGTGGAAAACGATGACGGTGTACCATTTGCCACTCTTATGTTACTGGGCCTTCATAGCATATGGAAATCTAGAATGGCTGTACGTCATAATGAAGTTGATGCAAAAGCTGTTCGACAGTACTTCCATGAAGATGTGCTAACATTTTTAGAAGTGCATAAAGCCTAGCCATGTGTACCTGAATGGGTACCTCGTGTAGAAGCTGTGTTGCACATGAAACCATTCTAATTTACCATGGTTATGCCATGGTGGGCCATCTGTAATATGTAGCGCTCCTTTTTTGTGTGTGGATGTGAGTGTGGAGTACCGATCTCCATTATGTAAGAATGTCGAATGGCAATAAAGAAAGAAAAAAAAAAACTTCGTGGCGTAGTGGCTAGCGCCGCGCGTTCAGAAGTGAGGGGTGCCTGGTTCGATTCCCCGCTTCGGACACAACTTTCGGAGGAGGAGGAATAAACATTTTATTTTTAAGGCAGCAGATTTATGAGACCTAGGCCTCTACGCCTAGATGACGGCCTCGAGCCCGTGGGCCCTAGCGGCAGCAACTTTCGGAATCTTTTTCTTTTTCATAAAAGTAGACGTGGCTACATTATTACTACTACTACTAACTACTACTACTAACTACTACTACTACTACTACTACTACTACTACTACTACTACTACTACTACTACTACTACTACTACTACTACTTACTACTACTATAGAGGAGGGACAGACCCACGCCCTAAGGAGCTTCGCCCTTAAAAAGAACATTAAGGAATAAAACCCAGATGGTTACCCAAGGCAGCATTGGTGATTTTTCTACTCGTGCAATACATAAAAGAACGACGGCTTCATATGAACGTCTGTCGGTTGCTACTGTCAAACCTTGTCGCTCCCTTCCATCATGGTAAGTAAAACTTTCGCACTACCGTCAATACTACTATGTTAGTTCGGGTAGTTGTAAGGTTCGCGCATACTTACCTCATTCACCATATCGCATGTCTGAAAGGTGGAGAATTGGAACTATTAAGTTTTCGAATTCTTTGAATGAGCACCATGTTAGCTTTACACACACATCCGAAGCTAGGAGGCAATCTCAGTCTACGCACTCCATGTTCTAAAAGCGAAACTCAGGAAACAATTTTTTGCAGCATTGTTTGAAAAAAAAATTCCTCCTTTGTGAAACCGTGCGCGGAATTAATCTGTAAATGTAATTTTTCTGATCCAAGTCGTTCGACTTCTTCAGAATACTTTGCATACGTCCTCTATAAAGCTCTTTTTCTTCAGCACGGTTCAGGGAATATCTCCCTTAAAGCAATGACCATACAAATATATGTTTAAGAATACAATTGGTGACAGAGCTACTGCGTTCAGTGGCAGTTATTTTATCACAAAAGCCGTTGAACTAATTTGTGGGCAGTATCGTGAAAAAAATGTTTCGTGAAGCATGGTGTTACTACTGCGAACGATACGAATGACACAAATAATCCTGATTTTCGTCTCAAGAACTTCTCTTTCAAACTCCTTCTCATGCCTGCAATGCCGCATAACCCTTAACTTTCGCAGACTATTGTGCACCACGATCGTCACTTATCTGCCACCGTTATTTCTTGTTGAAAGAATGATTCAAATTTGTTGTCCTTAAATCCTCCTCCTAGATTCGTGCCAGCTTTCTCCTAGCTCTGGCCACCTCTGTCTTCGGTGTCTATACCGGGTACCCCTACGGCTACGCCGGGGGTGCTCCACTGCTTACGGAGCTTACAACACGCCCGTTGGTTCGCTATCTTCCTATGGCTATGTACATGGTCATGGTGTGCCATCCTATGGCTACGGACTTGGCAGCTACGGCGTGAGCTATGGAAGTGGTCTGGGTGGTCTCGGTTACTCTACCGTTCTGCACAAGAAATGCAAGTACAAATTCCTGCATTCGAGGGAAATTGCTCATGTTTCGCAGATGGTTGTTGCATACTACTGTAGGCGAAATCTCTAGGGAAGTCAGAAGGTCAGTTAGAGGTAAAGCGCTAGAGCAGCGTGCCGCATGAGAAGGTGCCGTAACAGTGTTTACATGATTTGTTTGAATTGTACGATGCTGTTACATAAGCTCTGGGACCGGATGCACTAAACTTCTTTTTCGCAAATGCTTAGCGCTATTGGCCCGTCGGCTTTTCTAATTATATGTGCAGCATCGGCATTGGCTAAATGTTTCCCTTACAAGCTTTTTCCTCGGAAGTTGTTTTTGTGAATACGGGCCCAGATAAGGTGGCATTGGCGAGCGACGTAGTTTAGAAAGAGCCGCTAGCCCATTCTAATTAAGAAAGCAAGGGGCTAGAATCTGTCGGGTTTTCTCCCATAGGTACGGTCCTGACCTCCTTTTCGCGGCGTATTCCTTGTTGGACACGTGGAGGTTGTCAGCGCAGAGTCTCGTGTCGGTTTTCGGCTACACACTCTTATGAAAGGTGTCGAGCTGTGTAATACTGCTGGGCACCGAACGAAGAAGCAGTTGGTCGCACACGACAGACAAATGAGACTACAAGGAAGGACAGCTTCCGACTCGAGGGTGAAGCGTGATACCTATCATCCGCAACCTTTTGAATGAACCAATCGATATCCGGCGCCTCAGCAAAGCCTTTTAAAAAGCCGTTCGCATAAAAAGGCAGTGAAAAGGCGTCAAAAGGTAGCTTTAGGGAACTTGGGCGTTTTTGTAAAAAAATAAACATACCAAGTGGCGAAAATTATATTTGCTGTATATCGTGTGTCTTGTAAGCAATCCAGCTGACACGTATGTTTTTTCTCTTCCAGAAACACTCCAACGGAAGGGCTCCGGATGGCCCCACAAGAAATGTCTGATAATTTGCAATAAGTTGTTAAATGCATTCATTTTCCTATGTTCTGCTCAACACTGAGCTTATGTTCAACACAAACAAGGCAATGAGTGTTTATAGGCTATGACAGCGTCGACAATAGTTTCTTGCTGCGAAAATAATGGAGCCATTTCCACGCCTGTAAAATATTAAGTAAACAGCGGAGCTGGGCAAGGGTGTCAAAGTTCACTATCACTTTCATGCAGCAGTGGGCTGCGAGCAATTTTCTTTTTCAAAAAGTCATGAACGAACTAGCCCAAGAAAACGTTTTGCTATGCGGGCAATTGTGTGGGTAGTGCGGGTGGAAAAGCGGGGCTTCGCGTTTCCCTTCTGCGCACCCCAAATATTTCTTTCTCCCTTTATTTCTTTGCTCTTCTTGACTATCACTGAGCAACGTCACTGTCACTATCGCGGTCATGTAGCAGAGATCTGGGAGCAAGGGCGTGGGCAGTGTGCCCACGACAAGCGCGAGTCCGCTTTTCCCTTCAATACAACCCGACACTTCCGATCTTTTCTTTCTTGTCGCATATCTTTCTTAGTTTCTTCCTTCCTATCTTTTTTTTACTTACAATATTATCCTTCGCATAATCAGTGTGCTATACCAGTGAACTAACGACAAGGGTGTGGGTAGTGGGTCAAGGGCAAGAGTGGCTCCGCTTTGTGTGACAGCGGACATCGGCCGGGACATCGAGGACGGCGGACATGGCTGGCCTCTAATCACTTCCGCTGTTAAGAAAACAAAAACAACACCGCTTTTAGAAAGGCATGATATCTTTAAAGAAGGGAACGCTTACATGATTCCATATGCAACAAGTACACTTCGTCCTCCTTCGCACACATATGAGTTTGTGAAATATATAGAGAAACAAGAAAAGGTTCTATGCAGATGGCTTGTGCTAGCAATGAAGGCTTGAAGAGTCCTGCTGAGTCCCGTTGCTCAGCAGATCAATGCATGAAAAGGTCGTCGTGTTTTCAAAGGCGTGTAGCTGGAAAGCTATGTATAAGGACTGTTTTCAGAGTGCTCACAGAGCATCCAAGAACACTACTAAATTGCCTCGTGTGCTTCTCAGAAAAAAAGAAAAAAAAGCGCACAACCTTCTTCATAGAGGGTAACTCGCCCGTGCCTTCTGTGCGGGGATGAGAGGAGCCACTTGAGATTGAGTGTTGCGTTGCATATCCTTGAGGTTAGTGCAAATTAACCAAGATTCATTTAGATTCATTAGGTACACGGTGTCTCGGCGGACTCCAATGTCACTTTGTGACGGGAAATTGCGTGAATACTTTTTATGAGAAGAGACCGGTTTTGTAGGCAATTTTACTGCCACCAAAATGAGAGCAACTTGAAGGATTGCCCATAAAAGCGCAAGACACTATTGAATGCGTCGCCGACGTGAAGGAATGATTTGGCGGAAAACTGGGGCAGCTGTTGATGCAGCGAAAATTTTCAATGCAGCCGTGTTTTCTAGTAGTTGGGTGTTGTCTGTTCCAACCAATATCCAGGAGGTGTCATGGGCATGTGAAACATGCCATAACGGTAAAAACGCCAATTTATGTCACTCAGCCTCAAATTACAAAACAATGGGATCAAGCGCACAGAACTCCCATTTACATCATTCGCTCTTAAAAATGAGCTGTGTACAGACACATATGATAGGAGACACCTGTAACTTAATCGAGATCCTGACAGTGTGAATGAATCTTCCGTGAGAGGAAGCTCGCGCACTATAGAGACGTCTTGAATACGTCAGTGCTTCGGTCTTTTGCAGTCGGGATCTAAAGGAGGAAGAACTACGATGTGATCAGAAGCGCGCCTTATAAGGAACGAGTGTCCTTCATGTGGGCTCAGTGACGGCGGTTTAACGTGGTCCTAACTGTAAGGTGATGATGATTGTGGTTCGGTTTGGAATGGACGCTAATTTCTGCAGCCCATGTAGGGAGCACGGCTAAGCGTCCGTGGGGGTGGGGGAAAGGGAGTGAAAGAGATAGAGAGAAAGGCCGTAGTGGAGGGCTCCGGAAATTTAGACCACCTGGAGTTCTTTAACGTGCACTGACGACGCACAGTACACGGGCCTCTGGCATTTTCGCCTCCATCGAAAATGCGACCGCCGCGGCCGGGATCGAACCCGCGTATTTTGGGTGGCAGCCGGGTACCGTAACCACTACACCACCGCGGCGGACATAACTGTAAGTAAACACGCAGATGTTCCATCTCTCCGACGAAATGTTGCCGCCACTGCTCGGCAAATGCCTCTCAGTGGGGATGCGGGAAAGGGAGTTCCTCTACCCTCACCGTCTTATAGACACAAGAGGAAGGGTTCTCCTTCTCCCATCTTTCCCTGATTTGCACTTTTCAGGAGGGCCATGCTTTTGTCGCACCTCAACAAGAGGACCACTAAGCTAGACCTGACGAGCTTAGTGCTAATTTTTTAGTTTATTGCGCATCAGATGAGCTTGTCATTTTTGCGTTGCGTCTATACCGATAAAACTGTCTACACTTTGCAACAATTAAGAAAGTGCATTGTATTTTATGACTGCAGTTGCGCAGCACTTGTGCTTGAAGCTACCATGAAGCTTCTCTTACGTTGATCCTAGCCTGTATCGATCTTCTCGTTAACAGTAAAAAATGAGTAAAAAATACTAAATAAAATTCTTCACTTAGAAACCAGTCCAGTTAGAGGCGCCTTTTTTACGTTTTCTACTAAAAGAAACAATGTTTCAATATACATAGGCCCCAATAGGCAAGCCTCCCCAGCACGCATGAATTTTTTGAATTTTTCTTGCGAGAGTCGGTCGATTATTGCTGCAGCTAGTTCACCTTCTTTCCTCGTAGTTCTTGCTTCAATGTAGATCAGGTATTTTACGAGGTATAGCCGCAGCAATCCGTCAATTGTATTGTGGACGAGGGCGCAATATGCGGAAGCGCTCATGGCGGCAATGACACCACTGCACTGAAACATAGCGAGAATATGTCGCAGTCTCTAGCAGGCACTTTTCCGAGTATGTTCCAGGAGTATAATAGAACAGCCCTGACCAACTCAGGGCTGTTCCGAGCGAACCGCGTCAGTCCCAGACTGATTCCTCAGGACACAATAAAGTTTTTCATACCGTACCATACGTCTCATAACCGCAGTCTTTGTATGGGGCAGGGAAATCCACAAAACTTCTTTTCGTGATTTGTAGAGAGTTCACAAAATACAAAAGCCGAGACATCAAAAGCACCGCCAATACACCTAATAGTTTGTAAAGTTTTCCATAATGCCAATATACACTCATTTCACAGTGTGCATGCTTTCTCAAATGGCTGATTGGGCCATCACTTGCCTTCATATTCGAGAAGGTTTGCAGTACTAAGACATGGCACAAGTTCTCAAAGAAACATTTATTTTACTGAACCGTAAGCAGACACGTCATAATGACAGAGATCTCAAATTGAACATTCAATGGCCACCCGATTTAAGTGATCGGCTCATTACTGTAGCTTAGGAGCTAGTGCCTTCTTCAATGGGCAACAAGTTAGGGAAAAGAAGTATCTGTAGTTTTCCCAGGCAAAGTCATTACCTCACCTTGAGAAATACTATGGGCAGTACTTCAGACTGATTTTGAGCCCATGGGGACGTTGGTTAAGTGGACAAAAAACTTCGAGTGCGCCTATATTTTTTGCATTTTTCATCCATCTAGAGGTTTAGTCTATAAACGCGCTGGGACTTCTGACCTCCGGTTAAGGATAACAAGGCCCTAGAACTAAGCTATAACGCAGGGACAATGTGCACTGCGCTGAGCACGCTATAATTGGGTTTAGACTCCTTGTGTTCCGTTTGTTTTTTCAGCTCCAATGTCTTCCAAGTTCAAACAAAGTATTAACTATTTGACTTGTCATTTTTCTTCTCGCAAACCTGCACACTTCCATTAGTTACCCGAAGCTAGAATGTGTGTTCTACAGCTATCAGTGTATCGTCTTCACATAAACAAAAATCGGAGATGGACAGCCACTCGTGTTATGACGGCATCGGAAGTGTGCTGTGATCGACCGACGTGCCAACAGTAAAAAATATTTTAGGGTAAAACATACGCGGTATTTTCAGCAGAATTTTTGCATCAGACAGTTGGAATTAAGTAACACGCAAAAAACTGACACGATAGATGGCTTACGTAATGTTAATAAGTCAGGCTCCATCAGAGTATTTTCAGCTTGCAAATGTCGTACCGCAGAACACTGTACAGTGCGTCCTGCTAAATTTTTTTGTCGCTGAATGGAAGTAAATGCCCCGGCGATCATCATGTACGTATGCACAATAAATACACTGGCTCTCATCGTACATTGAAATTATACATTGAAACACGTGAGCAGTGGAGAGAAGTCCAATAGAAGTCCACGTGGACCGGATCAAGCTAATGGCTTCGTGTATGTTCCAAGAGTACCCATTCCCCTGCCTTAACCAATATATAACTGTGTCCCCATTTTGCCAAAATCAATGCCGCGCTAAGAAAGCTGCAGCGCTCCTCAAGACATTTCACACCACTAAGCGACATCAATGTGCGAAAATGGACTCAGTGCTCGCAAAATCTGCGAAGTGAGTAAGCCAAGAGTTCTAGTAGTTCTCCAACAATCACGAAAATCCCGAAAGAGCTGGTTTTGGGACGTTAAACCCCACACAACACGCAACACAATACGAAAATTGCAAACACACGCAAACTTTCAAAAACGCTTCATGAGTAATGAATTTCAAGAGATTTGCTAACGAGGTATCAAAGACACTTGGAGGCAATCGGTTAGCCCCATACAGACGCGCACGTCTTGCTCAGCAACCCTTAGCTTGCCTCTCGGAGACTCTCTGTTTTCGCTTATCAAAAATTATTTATGCTGCAGCAACAGTCGGCTTCGTAGTATGCCGCTGTTATCTAGAATGGAAGGTCACAATCGCGAAATGTATCCAGGTTTCGGAGACGGTGCGCTTCTTTATTTCAGTACTGCATAGAGCAAAGATTTATTAAACCACGTCGAAAAGCAAAAAAAAAGTAAGGATGATTGATTTATGCGGTTTTACGTCCGAAAACCACGATACGATTATGAGACGCGCGTAGCGGAGGGCTCCGGAAATTTCAACCACCTGGGGTTCTTGAAAATGCACCGAAATCGCACAGCACACAGGCGGCTCAACATTCCACCTTCATCGAAATACATCCGCCGCGGCCAGGATTCGCTCCCGCTACCATCGGATATGCAGCCGAGTTCCATAACCACTAGACCACCGTGAGGGGCCAAAGCCACAGAACGTAGAAATAATGAATATTAGAGTCATCGCGGTTAGTGACAACTAACTCAAAGCAAACTAGTGCAGCAGAGATATAGTAATTATTTGAAGGAAACTCGGGAAATATCAAAAACAGGGTATTGATTTTAGCAACATTGGTAAAAAAAAGTTGCATGTTCTATTTACGTCTGAATTTCACTAAACATAACTATCAGCTTCTACCACTACACATGTCATTCACTGTATGGTGTAAAAACTTTTTAAATTCATGTGCTATAAATTTATGTAGTAATATAAAAATGTTAAAAGCAAGCATGTTTGAATATACTATACAACGTCATTATCTTTCTGTTTTTACATTACATTTACATGAATCACATTTCTGTTTTCACATGTTTAAAATGTATGTTTTGCGTTTTCCAGTATTTCTATGTTCTTACTTTTTTTTTTATGTTGTTGTGTAGACAAAAATGTATGTCAGCACTACCTTGTGTACGGGCCCCCAGGCACTTTCAAGCTGCATTTTTTGCCGCTTTTCGCCTGGGGTGACCCCCAACAACTGTTGGAAATAAACTTCTTGATTCTTGATTCTTGATTCCATACAGATCGGATGCTTATTTGCCTTATGCTCCTCCACTGATTCGATGAACAAATCGCAAAATGATTTAGAACAGGGAATGTCGCAGGAGCCTGGCTCCTGCGACATTCCCTCTACTAAATCGTATTTTGCGATTTGTTCATCGATTCAAGCATCCATCTTCCCCTGAGCTTCCGTTCTAGTTTGGATTTCTACTGATTCGAGTGAGCTGTTAATTCATAAATTGATTCCGTCTAAGCCTATCGACAAACACTTTATGATCACGTTATCAAACGGCAGCATAAGTTACATCATCAAAGACGTTTTACAATGAGCAGGGTGCTTATGACAGGCGAATTTCTCTTCTCGCCATGAACATAAGTTTAGTGGATTGATGCACCGGCCTGGCGCAAGTACATGACATATGTAACTGTAAGTAAAACAACATTAAATTGTCCCAGAATTGAATAGATTAACTACACTGCTACAATTGAAGGCTCATTTTTGTCTATGAAGATATAAAATTGAAGGAGAGCAGGAGAAGCATCACTGATTTTTAAAAGCAATTTATTGCAGAAGGTTGACTACATCTTCTCGAGATGAAGCACACGTCCCACGGGGGATGTTCCTGAAAAAGAAAGAAAAAAAAAACATGTCAGCTCCAAGACTGCGAACACACGGAGCGGTAAAGACGCACTGGTATATTGACCATTTCCGAAAGAATTTTCCCACAATCTCCAGTTTAAGTCGTTGGTACTCAACACCATTCGTGCGAGCCGGCAGTAACAATCAGGAACATAGCGGAAAATTTGAAATTTCGCATAAGAAATGCTAATAAAACTACGTACTTTCCAGAATCTCATGTCAGAGACCTTCTTCAAGTGCATTGCTTCTGTGTAGAGCGCCGCATTTCCTCTGCACTAGCAGACGCATTAGGGTGTCATCATTAAGAGCATAATTATGAGAAAAGGAGGTGAGTGAAAGAGTGTTTTGGAAATGAAGCATTCTATTTACATTTCTTGTGAAGCACGGTGGAGTAGCCGAGACCGCCTAGGCCATTTCCGTAGCTGAGGCCATAGCTGCCGAGTCCGAAGCCATAAGATGGCACTCCGTAGCCGTTTCCGTAGCCATAAGCAGGTGCGTGTTGAACGGAGGAGAGTGCACCAAGTGGCGCTTGGTAGGAACCGTATGATGCAGGAGCAGCAACTGAGTAACCATAAGGGTAGCCGGAGTAGACGGCAAGGGTACAGGTGGCCAAGGCCAGGAGTGTGCATGCACGGATCTGGAATGAATCATAAGGAGGCATGGAAATTTTCTTCACTGGAAATGCTTCCAGCTTTCGGTGTTTTGAACACAGCGCCAGAAAGTATACTATATGCCGCTATACCAATTATACACGAGCAAAAAATGACTGTTATAGAGATTTCGAAATTCTTGAATGCCAGTAAAATAATCTGAGAGGGAGCGTTACTGCAGTGCAGTGTACTCTACAAAACCGCAGGAAAACAACGTGTATACATGGGCAAATTAATCCTCCGCATACTATATGTACTAAGTGAGTTGTCTTGGAGAAGCTGATATTTTCTTGCAGTTAGGGACTAGAGGTGTATCTTTTGCTTGCTGCTGCAAGGTCACAGTAACATTCGCGACTCTAAAATGTGTTATAGGAAAGGTTACAGCAATGAACATACAAAGATAACCTAAAGAACAAAGAATTCATAGTTTCTGACTCAGTGCATTCACGTATATCCAACAATCTTTTGAGACAAAATGAATACAAATTTAACTTGAATTAGAAATACACTTTTCGAACCAAACAACAAGAACTGTCTGAACAAGGAAGATTTTTTCGACCAACAAAGATCATCTCGCATTTCACAATATAAACCATTTATGAATTGCGCATGCTATATGTTAACGACGAAACTTAACTTATCTAGTTCATCAAAAAAGAGAGAAGCTCTTTTTGGCCAATTTATAAAAATGACAGTGGTCGAATTACCATTGTAGGAGGAGCTGTCACGACTTCCTGGAGCAACTCACTGATGTCTCTGCGAAATCACTGGGGATTTTATAGTCCTCCGTGGCGGATGCAGACTCAATGCATTTGCCGCAGGCCTTTTGCTTTTCTTCTGACATACCGCATCTGTGCAATTTTGGTAGCGTGTGCACAACGCAACGTAACGTGTCTCATTTTTAAATTCCTCAGTGATATCGACCTTCACAGTTAAACAGCGCGTGCTTGCGTTGTCAATGTGTCCATGAAGAGACGCCTTCAATGGCGTGCGTAGCCGTGTCAAGGCCATTGGTGTACGTGGACAACCAACAAGAAAGATTGTTTTTCGCACACCATAATATGCAAATATACCTGACATGCATGTTATTTGCCGCGAGTTGCGTCTCCGAGGACCCTGAATACAGATGAGGGGCTGCCTGCCTGCTTAAAGAAGCTACAAAAGAGAGTTGAATTTCGTTCTACACTGAAGCGCCCTTTCCACGACCGACATGAACGTATTTTAAATAGTTACAAAAAACATATGATGGAACCACGAACCCAGGCGCAGCCTTTAGTTTCGAGTAACTCATTCTGGGATGTGCGTCTTGCGATGAACATGAACCATAATTATATCTGATTTCGGTTATGTTCAATACGGTGTATTGTACTCAGTGCTGATGACCTGATTACGACGTATAGGCACTTCTGAGGCTTTTTCTTGAGTGACTCGAATCATTTTAAGGGTGCATAATGAGACACCAGTTATGCTTGCTCCTAAAGCACGGGATAACTTGTCATCTTTCAGGATTGCTATTATATAATATGTCTAAGTATTTCTGCTTCTAACCGAGAACCACTTTCTAAGAATGTTAACAATAATAATTGTTCTACAATAGAGAAAACAATATACTGTTTTTGTAATACCAGAACAGTCTTGCTAGAACAAGTGCTAAGATTTTGCAGCAATGAACATATAAGTACCATTTTCGTAAGAGAAACGAGAACCCGAGCCACTCATATTTCTGCAGAATGCCATAGCCTGTGGTCTTCCTTTTCCACTAATCAAAGACGAAGGCAGTCGCAACTACACAATTGTGACTGCACAACTTGTTGTGACTTGTTGACTTCTTGAGAATTTGCTGTGGCTTCTTGCACTTGTCAAGCACTTAATACCATTGCGTCGAGATATGTACCCATGCGCTCGGTTTACCTGAAATACTGGTCGCTTCATATTCGTTTGAATGCTACGTGTTTCTAAATATTATTAATGCGGCATAGACAAACCTGACTGTCACAAATGTATTTGGATCCACTGATGGACGGCTTGCTAAGCTACAGTCTATTTAGTCTCATTTTTCTAGCCAGTGTACAATTTTACAGAGGAAAAAAAGTTTCTTCTCTCGAATCAGGCCAATAATTGCGTGAGAAACAAATACCAAATTTGTGCCACTTTCCCTCCGATAGAGGGGGAAGGATAGCGAGGTTGTAAAGTAGTTCTGCGAGAATGAGAAAATATACAACAGATATTCTTTTGCCATTTATTTCGTAACTATAGTAACTATGACCTTATGAGAGAGAGAGAGAGAAAACATTTATTTGAATGAAAAGAGGGATCTTCCTCGTAGGGTGGAGCCCTTAGTTCAGGGCCCCATTGGCACGCGCCACTCCACGTGCTCGCTGGATCAGCCGACGCTGCTCCCGCGGCGCTGAGCTGGTCAGCGCAGTCTCCCAGGAGGAATGTGATGGTGATGGGATAAGGGAACAGCCCGGTGGACATGGGCATTCCCACGTGCAGTGATAAACTGTGGGCTGCGCTCCACAGTAGGGACAGTATGAGGGATATTGTGTGGGATGAAAGAGGTGTAGGGTGAAGAGACATGGGAAGGAATTAGTCTGTAGTTGCCGCCACGCGACAGCTTCCTCCCGGGTGAGGGAATGGTGTGGTGGGGAGAAATAACGTCGGCTTTGTCTGTAATGTTCTAGAGTGTCAGCGTAGTTCAATGGTTCTGTTGGTGCGTCGTCTGGATTGGACAGCTCTTCCGATGGCGCCCGGTTTGTAAGCTCTCGGGCTACCGCATTAGCGCGTTCATTGCCATGGAGAGAGGCGTGTCCAGGTGTCCAAACGATACGCACCCTGTGTAGTAATGAGGGGTGTAAAGATGTCAGAATGCGGTGTGTGTACGGTGTCACCATTCCTTGTGCTATGTTCCTGCAGGCAGTTTGCGAGTCAGTGACCACTGTCGTAGGTTCGTCCCGTGCTGGTAGGAGAGAAGCATGTACAATAGCCAAGGCGACAGCCGCCTCTTCCGCCATGGAACTCTCCTTAGTGTTAAGCGTGGCCGACACGCTTAGAGTGTCGGTGTTGTCTACTACGACAAGACACATGGCCTGTCTTTGTGGGTACCGTGCCACGTCAGTATAGAGGACCGGCGTATCAGAGGTACCATCGCCTAGAATGCGCATTAAAGCCTGAACCCTTGCACGTCTCCGGCCTTTATGACGGTCAGGATGCATATTTCGTGGAATCGGGGCCACCTGAATTTTGCTTCGAATCTCAAGTCCAAGGTTCTTGCGTTCTTGTAGCGCTTTGTTCGGCAGGGTGTATCCCAACCGGGAGAGAATATCAGTACCTTGCCGTGTTCGTTGGAGGCGTTGAATTTGACTGTTCTGGTGGCCTTCCACCAGTTCTCGTATGGTGTTGTGGACCCCAAGTCGCAGTAGGAGCTGCGTTGACGCGTATTGGGGTAGTCCCAGAGCCGCCTTTAGTGCCGTGCGAAGGAGGGCATCCATCCTGTTCGTCTCGGTTTGAGTAAGGTTATGGTAGGGGAGGTGGTAGGTGAGTCTGCTAATCACCAGAGCTTGCACAATTCGGAGGGTGTCTTTTTCCAGAAGCCCATGTCGGCGGTTTGTAATGCGCCTTATCATGTGCGTTACTTGGGCAATTTGTTGGCGTAGTAGTTGGACAGTATATGTAGCCTTGCCGTTGTGTTGGATGTGGAGCCCTAGTATGCGAAGTCTATCTACCCTTGGAATTTGGTCGCCATTCAGATGCAAGGTTACGTCTGGCGGTTTGTCACCCAGATTGTGATGCAATCGGCGTACAGAGCGTACTGCACATTCGGAAGTTGTTCCAGGAGCGGTGGTAGCTTGGCCATGGCCACGTTAAACAGGGTAGGCGAGAGAACTGAACCCTGCGGAGTACCTCTGCCAGAAAGCTTTATTGTGTCTGACCGAATTTCTCCAAGGCCAATGGTTGCTGTGCGGTCAGATAAGAAGGCTCGAACATAATTATAGGTGCGTTGACCACATCGGGAGGAGGCAAGGTTCTTTAATATAAGGTCATGCGAGACGTTGTCGAATGCCCCCTTGAGGTCCAAGGGCAAAATTACCCTCGTCTGCGCAGCACTTGGGCCATCCACAACATCTTCCTTAAGTTGTAGAAGTATGTCTTGTGTAGACATATTTCTGCGATAGCCAAACATGGTGTTAGGGAAAAACTCTCTCGCCTCAAGGTAGTCCTGCAGACGCATAAGAACAACGTGCTCGAAGAGCTTCCCGACACAAGAAGTGAGGGATATCGGTCGGAGATTTTGAAGGGACAAGGGTTTGCCAGGTTTTGGTATAATGTGATGTCGGCGTGCCGCCATTCTTGAGGGAGCGTTCCATTTTTCCAATGCTGATTGTAGAAATTAGTGAGCTGCTGGATGGCCTGGTCGTCGAGATTGCGTAGTGCAGTGGAATGGATGCCGTCTGCTCCAGGTGTCGTGTTTCGCCTTATGCCAATTAGAGCAGCCCTCACTTCTGCCTCTGTGATGTCTGCGTCCAGCTCCGTCACGTCCTGGTGTGGATAGTCTCTGTACTCCGGTCGAGGACCTGCAGCTATGTATCTATGCTGCAGTGTTCGGAGTAGGGCGTCGTCATCCATTTGTTCTTTATGAAGAATAGTGCGGATGGTATTAGTGGTGTGCGTTTTTGTGTGTGTTGGGTTGAGTAGTGCACGGAGGATAGACCATGTTTTAGATGTGCTCAGCGTGCCGTTGAGTCGGTCGCAGAGGTTGTGCCAACTGTTGTTAGTGAGGGTAGTAGCTTATGACAACTGTGGCCCAAGGGGAGCGTACTTGTACATTGGTGACGTTCTTGCCGAAGGTGAGGTTACTGAAAAAGCGATGATGATTGGTGGAGACAGTCTTATCCGTAAAACTCAAGTGAAACCGTTCAAGTACAAAGGCGACAAGTCGCGGTCAGTGCGGTCTGGTCAGGTCGATTTTAGAAATCACACATAATGACAACGGGCATGCCTTTATTGGGAATTGTCGATGCGAAGGCGTCTAGCTGGAAACTCATCGTCGAGATTTGTAGTGGCAGTGGGAATGACTACTAGGACGATCACCGGGGCATCGCACTTCTAAGGGACACAGCCCTTGGCACACAAAGAGACGGCGGCTTGATTCACGATACGCAAGCAGAAGGGCGCAGTTGTGCGGAACAAATAATCTTAGCGTAGGTGGCAACGATACTATCTCCAGAGTCGACAATCTTGTTGCGAGATGGTCGGAAGTAGCTTCCAGCTGTGGAAGGACGTAGGTCCACGTTTCTCACAAGCTAGTACATAAGCTGCATCGTCAGGCTCAGCACAGCGTTGTGAAGCACACCATCGCCGTTGAGCACGCTGGCGCTGCTGCTCTCGTTTGCAATGTATGGGCGCTCACGATCACGGAGCTCCTGCCCCTGTGGATAATGCCACATAAGAGTAGAAGTACACAGCTAGGCAGAAGGCAATTCTTTAATGATTCAGAAGACGAAGAGAACGGCGGATAGATTGGAGCAAGCCGTTCATCTTGGGCAATGCCTCGCGCATAGGCAGCTGCAAATATATTCTTGTGTCTTTTCCGTAACAATGCGACCTGGCCCACATGCCTAGATCAAAGGAGAGCTGTACGATTGCGTAGGCTGGCTGATAACCGAGTGAATAACTCGCGCGTCGCCAGTCATACGATGATCTTCAGAGAACGCGCGTGGGGGAATTTTTAGGGGCGAAGCTCCTTAGGGCGTGGGACTGTACATCCCATGGTGTTCGTTGGTGATGTACGTAGCCACGTCTACTTTTATAAAAAAAAAATTGACGGCAGATCCACGAGGTGAATGATGATGAGATTGGGCGAAGCTCCTGGAAGTAATCATCGGTTAAACCGTGAAATTTCTTCCGTTAATTCGCCCGATAAAAATGACGTGAAACGATTGTTTAAATGTTTTATCAAACTTTTATTGCCGGTTTCCGTTGTCCTTTCATTATGACCGCTTTGTGGTCGGTGAAATGTAAGCTAAGTGGTTCTTGCACTGGTTGCAGATGAAAACCATTGCTTTACCTGGCGTCTTTCGTTAAGCAGCTGGCGTCTTTTCGATTTGCTTTAGAAACATCTGGCGTCTTTCGTTAAGCAGCTGGCGTCTTTTCGTTTTGCTTTAGAAACATCTGGCGTCTTTTCGTTTTGCTTTTAGAAAACATCTGGCGTCTTTCGTTGGTTTATTTCATCAATCAACGGCGTTCTGAACAAAATTTTTATTGTTTAATCACGCACAGGAGAAATCTCACCAGGCACTACCTTGGAGGTAAACAATGGCTGCTACTGGGAATGAGAGACAGCAGAAGTCGGCTTTTAACACTTCTATTTCTACTAACGTTTCCTACTGGAACATGCCAATGGCTGCTAATGGGGAATGAGAGACAGAAGAATTCGGCTTTTAATTAACGCGCACGCTGCGAATTTTTTTTATTGTTCAACAACGCACAGGAGAAATCTCCCACCGGCACCACCTTGGAGGTCAAAGCGTAAGACTGGTTACGCACTACGACTACGACGAGGGACGAACGGGTGCCGCTTTAAGGAGCTTCGCCCCTAAAATTCCGAAAGTTGTGTCCTCTGCCTGGATTCGAACCCAGGCTCTCGGCGTGGCAGTCGAGCGTTCTACCACTGAGCTACGCCTGTGGTTGAAAAATAATCGCTAAAAGACCTAAACAGGTATAATGTCTCCCGCGGAATCGCATTAACAAACGTAATGTTACGTTGAAAAATAGTAATACACCGCTACACGACGCGAAAATGGATTGTATAACGACGTCGAGGCATCATTTGAAAGAACACAGAGCTGCGTGCTTTGTAGCTTTGAACCCATTACGGAAGCACTGGTAATTATGGCGTAATGGGTACTTCCCTACTTGGCAAAATGATAAGTTATGGCGCACGAGATACCTACCACTTCTACTTGCACTAGTTTCCTCAAGCGTTTAAAGTGGCCTCTAAGAAAGTAGCTCCTCCTGCTTACGCTGTCACTGTCCTGCAGTTCCGCGCAGGCCTGGCTCTAGCACAGCATATCCCCCTTAAACGCGAGATCCCAGCGTACGAATACAGTGTTTCTCACGCCTTTACATGATGATCGACTGGGCGATCTACGCGAAAGATTCACGGTTTACCGATGATTCCCTCCGGAGCTTCACCCACTCATCATCATTCACCCCGTGGATATGCTGTGATTTTTTTTTTTGCTATGCACTCACGTAATATCCTTGATCCTAGCCATATGCTTCTAGCTGTGGAAATACACTTCCATTTTATTCTGTGAGATCGGATGCACAGCGAAACTGATAGGAAAGCACTAACCGCACAGCAAGTGTAAGACAACCAATACCACAACTGTTCGTATGCTACATCTATTTTTTACTTGATAGCGTTATGTAGCTCGTGCCACAGGAAGCCTGGCGTAAGCGCAGGCTCAATCACCTCGAGCTACATCACCGCTGTTTCCCGAAGCATCCAGTCACGCAAGCCCTCCGCCGTGGCACAGGTGTGCCAGGGAAAGAAAATTGAAATTTGTCGTGTCTGACGGGATAACAGCTCCCCGGCTGAACAAACGTATAGTGCCTCCTTTTTCTATCAAAGGGCGAACTGTCCGAGACGATATTGCATCAAAGAAAGCTCTGCTGGCGCTTTTTAAGCACAGCGAAAACAGGTGATAACAGAATCGCCGTGGCAGCGGCGATACACAAGCGGTGAAACCTCATCGCGCAGGCGCTCAACATGTCTCCCCCACACTTGTTTAGCATCCCCTGGGTTTGGTATGCGCCGTAGCGGTCAGGAGCTCACGCTGACGTTGTGGGTAACGGCCACCTTGTTCCGCGGCCTGACCAGCAATCAAAGGCTGTTCCAACGGTTCGGAGGTGCCGTTAAAGCTTGTTCTCGAAGTCACGTGGGATTCTTCATGAACGTCTGTGCCTGTAATCGCTAAGTCGCCAGTGTCCGGACCACACTCCGTATGGTTTCGTTGACGCGCCCACTGAAGCACAACTCCATTGAATGCTGAACTTAGCGCAATTGACACACACAGATGCACAAGAGACGGAGACGAAGCTAATAGAAAGCGCCCGTCCTACCATCTTCGTCTGTTCTTGTGTGCCTGCGAGAACGTGAAAATATACACATATAAATAACCACGCCGTGTTCAACATTCAAAGATGCAAGATCGGACACTGGACCGGTGAGGAGCAGGACGGCAGCACTGACCATGGTCCACGGCAGAAGTTGCGAACTCGCACGTGGTCTCCTTCGCTGAAAGCACCCTCACGACGTCTGTGGCGACTTCTTTTCCGGAAATGCTTGCGGGAGACTGCCTTTCACAGAAGGCCTGACGAGTTCGAGCCTTGTTCTGAAGCACCTCCCCAACAGCAAAAGAGATAGGGCCTCTGCTGCAGCTGATTGTGGAGCGTTGTGATAAACTAGAAGAAGGCATGTGGGATGTGACAGGGATATTGAACGGCCGGGCTTCCGAAGTGCTGCCTTGAGAGTCTGGACGAAACGTTCTGCAAAGCCGTTGCTGCTCGGATCGCAAGGAGCCGTTCGCACGCGCCTGGTTTCTACTCGCTGCAGGTACTCCTGGAAATTGGTAGAAGTAAACCGAGTACCATTGTCCGGCACCAACGTTCCTGGGGATGCGAATCTGCAAAATAGTTCATGTAGACGTGGAATGGTTGCTTCAGTGGTGGTTGTCCGCCTCGAAAACACTGCTCGCCATTTTCAACGAGCTTATTCCGCTTATTGGGCCGGCAAAATATACATGAAGTCGCTGCCAATGGCGAGTAGGCCAAACGATGCGTAGGCGCTTTAGGTAGCAAGTTGCGATTAGATGTGGACGTTGCACAAGACGCGCTGAACCGCACAATATTACTGTCGATAGTAGGCCACCGCACATAGCTCCTTGCTTGTTTGTATGGCGCGTACAACACCTGGATGCCCTTGATGAAAATTGTCCAAAATAAATGTGCGAAAACTTTCGGAAACGACTGCGCGCATTCCAAGCATATGCTCCTTGGGTTGTAGAAAATTCCAGTAGTCTACGAAAAAGGGGCTTGATGTCATTTGGCACGCTACGCGGCCGCTACGCGGCACGCAGTGTAGCATCACGTGAAGTTTCGCGAGCAATGTCATTGCTGTTGATGGGCATAGTGTCAAAACGAACGTCATAAAACAATTTTTCTTGATCTTCTACAATCTGCTGTGCCACCGACAGCCTGGACGAACAGTCTGCCTTAACGTTCTGCGCAGAAGGCCTAAACTGTAACGAAAGAAAATGGACCGACAAAGCAACTGTTCACCTTTGTAGCGTTGCGGTCGCAATTGTTAGTAGGAAGGTTTGGGGCCGAAAATTGTAGCCAACGGCTTGTAGTCTCTGAGCAAAACAAAATGCCTTGCACGCTCGTAATAATGGAACTTTTTAACTAGAAACACGAGAAGTGAGGCTTTCTTTCTTTAGCTGGCTATAACCTTTGGCAGCGCGGCTCAGGGTGCGCCAAGCATACGCTCTGGCTGATCTGACCGACGGGATAGACTTGTGACAAAACAGCTTTTATCGCGTTAGCCGACGCATCGCAATATACCTGCAGGTGCAGGCCGGGATCGCATCGGGCAAAGATCGAAGCAGACGAAAGAAGCTGCTTGATGTTCTGGAACGCACGATCGCACGCTGCAATCAAACCCCGGGCAACGTCTTTCTGCAGGGGTCTAAGGGATAGAGTACAGTGGATAATCTGGGAACAAAACTGTCCGTAGTAATTGGTAAGACCTAGCAGTGACTGAAACTGATGCTTATCGGCCGGCGCCGGTGCCTTGGCTATCGTGGCCAGTTTTTCTTCCGTCAGGTGGGTGCCGTGCCTGTTAATTACATGGCCTAAATAGGTCAGCTCATCGCAAAAAATTTGCTCTTCCTTGGCTTTACGCGTATTCCCCATTCAGACAGACTTTCTACAACTGCGTCAAGGTTTTGCGAATGCTCTTCCTTTGAGCGGCCCGCAATCAAGATGTCAATAGAGCGAACCCGAAAGTTCATTCCTTTCAAGACGTTATCTATGATTTTCTGGAAGGGTTGTGTGTATTGGGCGTCAGATACTGTGTTGACATCGACTCCATTTCTATCTATTTGTACTCTCTGTTTAGATTAGTTCTGGAAAACAGTTGTCCCCCAGTGAGGGCTGCACACAACGCAGCAGGATTTGGCAACGGGTGATGTTCTACGTCCAGTATGCGGTTCAGCGTCAGCCTGTAATCACCTCGTAGTGTTCACCTGTAACCACCTCAGTCGCTTGACGACTGGCCCTACCGGAGTCGCGCACTCGTTAGTTGTTCCTGGTACCAACACGCCCATGGGGCCTCGACAGTTCTTCCTCAACTGGCGCCTTGAGAGAAAATGGCACGCTACGAGCTGTCAAAAGTTTTTGGAGTCTTGCGTATGGTTCCTAGCTCGTTTGTAAAGACGCCTTTATAGCGATCAGGCAAACTTTGTAGTTCAGGGGTACGGTCAGCGCTTAGTGATCGCTCAGAGGGCGACTGTTTCAGTCTGCGGACTTGCTTCCAGTTGACGCGTATTTGCTGAAGGCGGTTGCGCCCGAAGAATGCTGGACCGCTTTGAGAAAGCGCGTACAGAGACAACCGCTGGCACTGATTGCTGTGCTCAACTTGCAAAAGAGAAACACAGCGTGGCCTC